>OMKQ01005575.1:3736-16428 GCA_900302335.1 Phycis phycis
CCTGGTGGAGCTGACGGAGGACATCCTGAAACAGCTGATGGACCTGGTGTTCCGGCTGGTGTGCAACGGCGAGCTCAGCTTGGCACGCGTGCTGCGCAAGAACATCCTGGACAAGGTGGAGCAGAAGAAGCAGCTACGCTACACCAACTCCCTCAAGCCCCTGGCCGCCCGCGGAGTCTCTGCCAGGTACACCGTCGACACACGTGAACAAGCATGTTGGCCAGCATGTTTAGGCCAAGGTGCCATTGTTAGGATACAGACTAACGCCACTGCTAAGATAGGACGTAGGAGGCACCTGAGCAGCCAACGTGATGAGTGTCCGGCAGTTAGAAGTCAGGTTGGGTGTTTGGCCAACCGGCCAACAAATGGGAGTTCAGCGTTCTTAATGAAACAGATAGCTCTTGGCATTTAGATATAATTGGTTTTAGAACATCAAACCAAGGCGTAATCTGATTGGATGTGCTTCCAATCAGATGAAGCAGAAAGCAGTGTGGATTTGGCTATGGACTACAGGGCTTGTACATCAGACTGCATCATGGGATTTTTTTGTTGATGATACAACCTTTTTTTTGATGTCTTGAGTTGAGTTGTAGTGATGTAAGATACTAAATCAACCTAAATATACCATAACCTCGGCTAATCAAAATGTTGTTCATGAGAAACACTGTGGCAGTTTAAAACACAACAATCTCTCCCCATAATGACAAATAATTAAACTATTAAACTACTTTTATTAGAAATAATAAAACACCATTACTGCCAACAATGTTAAGATGTTGTGATGCTTCCCAAATGAAGGCAGTCATTGCTATGTGATGACTCAACATACACGCCCTGTAGAAGGGAAATATAACAACTTACAATATGGTGACATGTTTTTTGGTGCTTAGTTGGACATAAATCGTCTGAACGTTTTCCAAAATACATTATTTTGTAATTCCTTGTCAGATAAAAGGACTATATTCAATGAAATCATTATATACTAAACTGTAACGCCGGCATCACTGCATAGTGAAGCAGTTCTCAAAAAGCTGCCAAATCACAACATAATTCATGTTTCATGTGATCTAGGCCCGGAACTCTCCATGACTTCCGCAGTCATGAGATTGCAGACCAACTCACTCTCCTAGATGCAGAACTCTTCTACAAGATTGAGGTACCAAGACTAGAGAATGTGTTTTGAGCTGTTATTTTCCTGAAGGAATTCCCCCTGCATTGCATTGAGATTTACCTCTTGCTGCGCCTGTTGTAACTTGTCTCTTTTATTTGTCTTCCTTCACCACAGATTCCTGAGGTGCTGCTCTGGGCCAAGGAGCAGAATGAGGAGAAGAGCCCCAACCTCACCCAGTTCACAGAGCACTTTAACAACATGAGCTACTGGTGCGAGACATTTACTATTGCTTTTTATTCACTCAGGAAATGCTTTTATCCAAATTGACTTGCAGTGAGTTGTTATTTTCTTTGAGATGGATGCTATTAATGAGCAGGGAGATGGGAGGGTACCTTGCTCAGTTTTGTAAGGCGTCTTTGAGATACGCAATGAAAAGCATTCTACAGGTCCAATTTATTATTGTAAAGGACACCTACAGGTAGACTCTAGACATTGGGTGCGGACCCAGAACTTTTCTGGCTGGGAGTCAAATGAAACATAAGTCTGCCCTGCCCCCACTACACTGGAGCTGAGGTCACAGCTCCTCCAGAGCTCTTCCTTCACATCAGTGATCATTAACATTGTCTTGTTGTCATGTCTCTCACACACTGTACATGTTGTTGTCTTGTCTCTCACACACTGAACATGTTGTCATGTCTCACGCACTGTACATGTTGTTGTCATGTCTCTCACACACTGAACATGTTGTTCTCATGTCTCTCACACACTGAACATGTTGTTGAACATGTTATTGTCACTGTTTTCAGGGTGCGCTCATTGATCATTCAACAGGAGAAGGCCCAGGACCGCGAGAAGCTGCTTCTCAAGTTCATAAAAATAATGAAGGTAGAACTCATCAATGGTTCATAAAGGCACATAAATACACCAGCTACCTTATTATCCTGACTGTTAGTCACCAACGTTTCTCCTCTCTTTT
The DNA here is from genome assembly GCA_900302335.1 of Phycis phycis. NCBI lineage: Eukaryota > Metazoa > Chordata > Actinopteri > Gadiformes > Phycidae > Phycis > Phycis phycis. Next base: position 5,824 of record OMKQ01005575.1, read on the forward strand.
CACAGCACTTACGAAAGTTAAACAACTTCAACTCCTACCTTGCGATTCTCTCAGCACTGGACTCGGCTCCCATCCGCAGACTGGAATGGCAGAAACAGACCTCAGAGGTAATTGACTAATTAGCAGACTAATTAGCGATAGACCAATTAAGTGACAAATGAAGTAGCTCAATATGATGTCTCATGGTGTATTCTGCGTTCCTCTTATGCTCCTCATTTACTTCCCAGGGATTGGAGGAATATTGCACGTTGATCGACAGCTCGTCCTCCTTCAGGGCCTACAGAGCCGCCCTGGCTGAAGTGGAGCCTCCTTGCATCCCATACCTGTAGGTCAACACGCCTGGCCGCTCCCTGTGCTGTTTGAATGTGACTCTAGGGACAGGGAATCAGCGGGGACCTGACAGCATGATATTCCTAAAGTGTTTGAGTGCTGATACAGTATGCATAGTGATTGTTTAAATATTGCGACCAGACATCACGGCTGGGGTGCAGTTCTACGGGTCTGTCTGTCCACCATTGTTTAATTTAATGTGTCTGAACAGAACGTAGCAAAGTGACTATACACTATAGTGCCCTCTAGTGGACAGTGCCATTATTTTGCTTTGATTAAGATAATGTTGTGGAATAAATGATTATTTCTTCATTTTAAACATTCTTGAGTCAACCTGAGGATACAAATGTTACAGAAGTTAAGTAAATGATCCTGACCTCACATGACCTCTCTCTGTCTGTCTTTTAAAACCTTCCAGAGGACTCATTCTCCAGGACTTGACCTTTGTTCACCTGGGCAACCCTGACCTCATCGACGGCAAGGTGAACTTCTCCAAACGCTGGCAGCAGTTCAACATCCTTGACAGCATGCGGCGCTTCCAGCAAGTGTGAGTTGAAAAGTTTGAGCTTTTGCTCAAATTCTTGTTCTACAGTCAGTGATATTTTGGGAGGGCTGATCATCACTCGAGCTGCTGATGTACTAGCAGATAAGTTGTGAAATTGCTCATGACCTCTGCCCCCCCCCCCAGGCATTACGAGCTGAAGCGGAACGACGACATTGTGTGCTTCTTCAACGACTTCAGCGACCACCTGGCGGAGGAGGCTCTGTGGGAGCTCTCGCTGAAGATCAAGCCCAGGAACGTCACCCGGCGCAGGACGGAGCGCGAGGAGAAGACCTAAGACTCCCCCAGCGGGCCTCAGAGATTGACCTCCAACTGTGCTTCATGATGACACTAACTCCACTTTACTACGCACACATACACACGCAGAGACTGTTGAGGAATAGAGAGAGACCAGGCTAACGGGAGACTCAACATGGTGACTTGGGAACAAAAGCAATTTGCATCAGACTGATGAAAAAATGAGTCGAGCAAAGGTTTTCCCTGTGTGTTTCTCTGGGAGATTATATTATAGGATTACTGTGGGAGCAGTTCTATGACTTGGAGGATGCTGCGTGCCAAGCAAGGCAGAAGACTGATTCACTCAGAGCAGACAGGGAGACCGTATGGGACTATAGCTATTCTCCTCTCCCTGTCCGCTCTGTGTTCTATGGACATGGACTTGTAGTGTATGCCGGATCCGGGTGAATGGTCCATTAATTCCCCCCACCCTCTCCCAAGTTGTCCTTTTTCTGTGCCCTTATGTATGTGCCATTTGTGGGTCATCTTTGACACTCCCTGCCAAGAAGCTAAGTCTGGCTACCCAAGTCTACTCCCAGTGTGGCCTGCCATGAACTGTGACGCCAGCACGAAGACTACACTACGACATGGGGAGGGATATTTTGGACGAGATCACAGAAGGGACTGGAACCTATGATATATACGTTTAAGAAAACATTGTGTGTAAGAATCATGTATGGTTATATGTATTATATACAGTGCTCCTTTTGTTCTTAAAAAGGATGTTTATGCTTATGAGAAGAGCTTCGCTTCTCCCAAGTGCCGTTTATATGCGCACTTACAAAAAAGCTAGTTAAAAAAACTCGGAATAATTACTAAAGATGCTGTGATCTATGTACATCATACCACATCATCGCCTGCCAGTTTTTGTCTGTAGGGAGTAAAAAAAACAAAAAAAACAGGCAATCAAGGAAAGCGTCAGGTAAGCGTAAGGGGTCAGGTATGAGAGGCTGCGCGTGACTGAAGTATCCCCAGTGACTGGTGTGTTTGTCCTTCCAACATATGCTGTAGTAGATCAATTTGGATTGCCCTTTGGGATACATGTCCACCAACACATCACATTGTTCTCTCAGACTTCAATAAAAAACTGCTCTGTTTCTAAACATAGTGTACTGCATGAGGCATCACCTTCTTGGGACAAACTTGTGTAGAATACCAACAGCATAATGACAGTGACGGTGTAGCATGACATTTTTATTTTCACACAATTCTGCCAGGAAAGGTTTACAGTTAAGGCATAGAACTGTGTTTAAAGAGATTAAACATATCAGGCTTCACACTGACAAATAAGCCGCATTAGGCATATATTCAATACATATCTTATTAAATAAGCTTATATGAAAATAAAACAACGCATCAAGCTAATGTATGCACTGGTGTCTAAATATAAATTCAGGCTCATTTATGTTTTAAAAACCAAAAGTCAATATGTACAATCAGTAAAATGCTGTACAAAACAAAAAATGAATATGAAACATTAACATGAACACCACCATAATCGATCAAACTCCATTTTAAGAAAATATTTTAAAACCACCCCTCGATAGGTAAAAAGGAAGACAGTATTTTTGTATTTTTTTTAGTACAACCTGTGAGGTGTCAATAATCATACAACATTAAAAATAACCACTTGGCGACCAATTTAAAATAATAAAAAGTGGGTAACCAGTCTCTGGCCATGATAAAAAGCTTGACTGACCAGGATCCAGGTCCCTGCGTCGTCCTCCTGATGTTCTTGTCAGTGTGGACGGCTGCTGGGCTCCAGCAGCACCCTCTTCCCCGTCAGGTCGGCCTGCTCTGAGATGGCCCGCTTCAGGCCCCGCGTGTGGCTGCTGGGTGACCCGCGCTGCCACTTGCAGAGGTCTCCAGTGAGGATGTCCTGGATGTGCTGCACGATGAGGTTGATGGCCACTAACGGGACACACAACCACGCAGAATGGATGTTACACTGGAAGGAAGAGTGACATTCCTCAACAAAAAACTGGAACACAACTTACCCATGTTGTCAACTCCTCTTGGAATGATGACATCTGCATACTTCTTCGTCTGAAGATAAAAGCAAACACAGAAGATGATTGTGATCGGTGAAGGGTTTTAGCGAAGCCTAAACAAGTGGTTGTAGCTGAATAAAGTTACATACAGGCAAACAGAATTCCTCGAAAGCTGGTTTGACAAACGTTGTGTACTGGGACAGAATCTGCTCCAGGTCTCTGCCTCGAGTCATATCACGTAGAACTGAAGACAGAACAAAAACATCAATCAACACATAAGTATTGAGGGGAACACAGCAGGAAACTCTGAAACAACGTTTTTACTATTAGTCATTTAGCAGAATCTTTTCATCCAATGTTGCTTGCAATAAATGATTGTAGATTTTACTTTTGTATACACAGTCATCAATAAGAGGGTAAGGTTGGGCATCTTTCCCAGGATGACTACATCTAGGCTGCAGACTTTGGAGTTTGAACCAGGAACCTTTTAGCTTGGAGTCAAACACCCTAAGTAGCTCAGTGGGTAGAGCGGGTGGACAGAGCGGGTCGTCCACTAGCCGTAGGGTCGGCGGTTCGATCCCCGTGATCCCCCTCCTTCAACTGTCCACATGTCGAAATCCACAAATGTAGTGACTGTAAGTCGCTTTGGACACAAGCGACAGCTAAATGCCCCCTTTACCCTTTAACCACTAGAGGGCTATTTTGCCCTGTTTGAATATCAATACCTCTGCGAGAAAGCCTCACATCGGAGTCTGTGTCCACAAAGAGCTTCATGTGGAACATGTCCCGCACTTCCTGGGTATAGAAGACCAGGATGCCCTCAAACAGCACAACGTCTGCTGGGTACACCGTGATCTTGTTCTCCAGTCTGAAAGCAACACATAGTTGTCAGTATAAACGATTCATTACAGCCCTAGTGCTTACTAAACACTGCATTACTGTTCAACGTGAATGGAATTCATCATAGTCGGTGTCTAACCTTGAATGAGTCACAAAGTCATATGTTGGCACTTCGACCACCCTGCCCTCCACAATATCCTTTAGTGTTTTGTACATCAGCTCGTTGTCAAATGCATCTTCAACACAAACAAATACAATGTTAAATACAATGGCCTGTGAAGAAAATAAATAATACAGAACAATATAAGTACATTAAATGTACTAAATGTACTTTAGGGAAGTGATTTGTACATTTACAACTGTGTTTTAATTTCGCTTGAATTATGGCAGTTAAGTTTTGAAAATAATTATTTTGTTTACCAGGTTAAACACAACATTCTTTCCTGTGCTTAATAACTCAATGATTAACACAATATCAGAAATGGTAGTTGCCAACAAGGAGATGGGTCAGGGTGTAAATTAAGTTGTAAGATAATCAGTAGCTTATAACTTAATTTTAAGATACTAATCAATGAGACACAATGTCATTATTATTTTAAAAGTCGCTTACCTGGATGGTCAAAATTATATTGACCCTTCACTGCTTTTGCCTTTTGATCTGGGGTCAGGACCCCATAAAAGCTGTCCTGGCTGACAATAGCCACCTTTCTCTGGCGATGGTCCACCTTGTTCTGACCAAGGAGTTCCATGATCTTGGCACATACTGTTGACTGTTAAAAGAAAAAAAGTGATCATTATTATTCTGCTTATATTGTTTGTATTTCATTTTTTTTTACAAAGCAAACGGATGAAAAGTAAACGACAGTTGTTGAATATTACGTTAATGTGTGTAAGTGAACCCCTGGTTTCAGCTTAAATTTGAACACTGAAATTTTAAAGATACGTGTTGGGCTGCAAGTAATAGGAAGGAATGGGTGTGTTATTACCATGGTTACAACCCACCGCACGTTTGTGATACTTTATTTGTAGCCTACTGTCGTTGTGTATGGGCGTTTTTAATAGCAAGTGAACCCGTTGGTTCTGCTGGAATTCGAACAGATAGCTGAGCTGAGACGTCAGGGAAGGATGGAGGCGCGTTACGATCCACGGCAACTCTGTGTTGTAACGCTCATACATGAGCGTTATAATAAGCGACGTTGTTTATGAAATGCGCAACACGGCGCGGCGTTATACTGAGAAGCTTCAAAAGAAACTGCTTAAACAGTGCTCCACACATCCACACTCACTGTAGCGCGTCCGGGAAGCCAACCCCTCTTAGATAGGCGATCAACAAGATAAACAGCTGTCCCTGAACGAGCTCCACCGAGCTCCGCACATTCACACATAGTGGGCGTTAGAATATAAAATGCAGTTATACTATAACGCCACAGACATCCGAATAATATCAGAATATTTTCGAAGCTCTCGGACGCCGCGATCACCGATGGCCAGACAGGTCCGCTCATCCTCACACGTCGTAAACCACCAGCACACTTTTGTTCGAAGCAGAGTGGAACGTTTTGGGGGAGACTTGCTTTAAACATAGGATTTAACTCCTGTTTTTTACTTCATTAACAGTGATACAATGGCACAGATCGTATAAGACATATTACAATAAAACACACAAAAGAAAACTATTTCGGGTTCACTGACCCTTTGACGAGTCCAGAGTTGGAAACTATGCTTGCTAGCAATACATTTCTCGTGTTGGCGGAATCGTAGTTTAGTTAGATTAGTTAATAGACAAGGTTGATATAATATAGCTAAATAACTAGCTAATTATTGTGCATTTTTGCAGAGAGGGGGCATTTATAAAACGAGGGGCGTGCTATATCGCTTGACAGCAGCAACACCCCTGGTAAATGCTAAGCTAGCAGTAGGTATGACCTACGCTTGCTGTATTCCCAAGTTACTCCCACAACAGCTCTTTGAATTTAACGTTCACCTTTCCGCTGGCTGTTCCTCCGCTAACTCCAATCAGAAACGGACTGTGTCGTGGCCTTTCCACTTCAAACGGTGATCCCAGAATCTCCATTGCCAGATACGGTAACAAGATATTTGCAAGGCAGCCAAACAAGTCAGCTGGTTTCTTTCAAACAACTGAACTATTCTCGCGATACTTGGAGCGTCTATGGCCACTTCACACTCTTGGCTGTAGTTGCTCGTCACTTCTTGGTTGAAAATGACCTATTAGATTGAATAAATAACGTTTAATGACCCTTCCCTCTATCGGACCTTCAATGAGCCGGGTCGTCGCAGCAATCACGGCAGGAGATTGCTGCGATTGCTGAGATTGCTTTCGATTCCCAAGTATCTAGACTGAAATCGAAACCATACAGGGTGTTTTCTCTTCAGGGTCACGACACTGTATATTATAACAATCAGAGCCTTGCATGTAAAGTGATTAAACGAAGGCAGAATACGAGAAATGTTGATATTTAAGTCGTTATTTTTAAATCTGCCATGGACATATACAACAGTAGGGATACTCACATCTAGAAATAAATTGTAAACAATATTTAATTTATTGTTTCAAAGATTCTCATTTCACAATGGCACACATTATTTATGTGGGTCTTCCGTGTCATTTTTGCCTTTGTCTTGATCATGCAGTGAAATGTCTTGACTTGTCCCATCTACCAGTATCTCTAACGCAGACTCTCCTTCTATTCGATTAACAATCTCTCCTTTTGCTGCAAGTATTTCCTCGATGTTTCTGAAAGTATTGAGAGAAAAAAATATATGATTAGGTAAATGTCTAGATATTTTGGATAACGATAGGTCTACAGCTTCTTCTCATTCAGGTTGTGCTGCTATGCTTTTACAAGTAATGTATATTATTACTTAACACTGATGTGATCGCGTTAGAAAAATATGTTATTGTACATCGCATCGAAATGGATATTTAAAGAAGTTATCAAACTGTGATTACCTACTTAGAGAACACATTATTTTTGGCTAGGTTGGCCTTGGTTGTTCAAGTGCAAGGGCTTGTAGCCGATTGTCTGCAGCCTATCCTGTAAGCATCATTGAGCGGGAAGCCTAACCATACAACCTACTTTAATGTCCCAGATCTGCATTCATTTTATAGGTTTGGATCAATGTGTATTTGCATTATACATATTTGCATAATACATATTATGCAAAGGTCAGTGAAGCAAAAAAAGGATCCACTACTAATATAATTTGTCCATTGTCAATGCACAATGTCATTTTAATTGTGACGTGTTAGTATTAAATGTGATAGCTATGGAATGAAAAAAAAAATATATATATACAATCTTCGCTAGGTGTCTACGAACCTTTTTCCTTCGAGATCAGAGAACCAGCCCAGATTATCAGCGATAATGTGGTGATGTTTACATCCCGGACATGTGACTATAACAACCCCTTTGTGGTAGGATAATTTTGATATCCTTTTCGTTGATCTTGTGGAACAAACCTGCAGTCATTCAAAAATGATATATCAAATCAACATAATTGAATATATCAAACAGAGGTAACCGACAGAACATCAAGGTAACAATACAGAAACGAAGACAAGCAGTTACCTTGCATGTGTAAACTAGATGATAATGCTTTGACTCAACCTTTCCGACAATGTCGCTTTTAATAAATGACGTCGAAAAAGATCGTTTGCCCTGAACGTTGTAATCTCTGTTAGAAGTTACAATTGGATGCGCTGGATTGATATGGAAAAGACACTTCATTAATCTGGTCGGTGTCATCACTGATCGTCGTGTAATTTCTAAATTAAATAGAGTCCCTGTCAAATGACAATGCCTTAATATCCGACCTAAAAAAGCCATTGTTAAATTACCAGCCTCTGCAGCGTTCTCGTTGTCGCGATCTTATTGCGTCATAGAAATAATTCCGTTTTGGGGTTGGTAGGTACCGCCCTTACCCGGTTTGTAATGGTTTGTACCAAACCCATTCCATCGCACAATTAAGTAGAAACACTGCAGATATACGATACGTTTTTGGTTAATATGGTTATAAAGTTGCGAATTACGCTGTGAATTAATTTCATATTTATCTCTGCACCTTATGTTATTATGTGATTTGCACTATCTACTTGTCTTTGCACTATCTACTTGTACCTCCGTAAAGGTAAACAACAAAAATGCTCTTGTACTTCCATTGTCCATTATTCATTATTCATTTCATTCATTCATTTATTTCACTGCTCTACCTTGCCGACTTTACTCTGTCACTTGTTTTACTATTCACTTATCTGATTTGATTAGATTCGTTATTATTTATATGCACATATACTTTTTTTTTTATTATTTATTAAAAAATTTCTTATGCAAAATTGAGGTCACCCGAGTTACAAGACGGTCACTACTGGTAATGGTGTATGTTGTTCTGGTATGTGACAATAACCGTGAAACTTTATATATACTATATAAATATATATTCAATATTATATCATGAAATGAACTGTAATATTCAATAATATCCCTGCATAATTATGGGGGATTTTGAGCTTTTTGGGATATAAAAAATATAAAAAATAACATAACCTTTGAATCCTAAAACTAAATCTACGCCGATACATCATTAAATTACATTATATGACAACTTTTTCTGCATATTTTGTGAACGTTTTTCTATTCCTAGCTGCGTCACATTTATGGTATATCGTTTGAACAAAAATGTTTTATGCTTAATGAAAAATTGGACACCCCACTGAAAGTCACTGTATAATTCGCACTTTGTACATGACGTTGTACAAATCTGCTACAATGTGCACCTTTATTTTGAAAATACGTGTAGCCAATGCTTCCGCAAATGTTGTCCGCATCTGCCTAATGCTGTTGGAGTGAGTTTCATGCTTTCTATATTTCGCTTGGGGAAGGAAATCCAATTGTCACTGAACGGTGTGTTACAGTTGAGAAATGTATCAATTATATACGGAAAAGGTAAAAGACGTCAAAGGCTTCAATACACCAGGTACGTATTCGTATTGCCTCGAGCGGAAACCGGTGTCAATGTTTCTTTTATCGGAGACATACAAGAGTTTCATGCACAGAATGGCTGTTGTTGGAATACAACAAGGTACCATCTGATAATATGCGCTGGCTCGTTGGTTAGTGGTCAACACAATAAAGCTGTCAGTAGCCAGTAACAGGTATGTTTCGATTACCCAATGGTAGGTGTATGTATTCGATTGAGATATTTAATGTTGGCAATTGGGTGAAGAGACATTCCGAGGCCATGCCATTGGTGGATTGTAATTGTATCGATTGTATCGAAAATATATTTGTGGAGATTTATAGCTGGGTATATGTTTGATTAGAATTGATGAATTGCTATTGTTTAAATGTATTTTTATGTACTGCGGCTTTGTAATACGATAACAAAGACGTTGTTTAAGTAACAACGCATTTGAATATTCGTTGTGTCGAGTGATGGAACGGGGTTTTGGAGGAATAAACCAGTTTGGTCCAGTGAGAACTGAAACTTCCTTATTTATTCATTACTAAGTGTGTCACTGAGTGTGACATTGTATTTTGTTTTTGTCATGTAATCTTCCTCCACAATCGTGCCTATGGTGAATTAGCTTATTTTTATGTGAACCTGTACACATGCCCACCACAGTATTATTTTCTGCTTTTGAATAAAAAGGCAAAGATAAAAATGAAATGTTAAATACTTTGTTAAGACGTTGAGACTAGACGGCAATCACTACCTCGTTTGCAACAGAATACCATTGAGGACGGGGTCGGTGGTGGGGTTACAGGTTAGCCCCCGACCCATTCTTAATATCAATATTCAATCAAACAAAGGAAAAGTCGCATATATATTTTTATATAAGACAGCCTTTTGACATTACATTACATTGTTAGTATAATAATAATTATACAAGTGCTACATAAATCAATTGTATTATTATTATTATTCATGTTTTTTAAACTGATTTAATTCCCTCTATGTATGCTGAAAGATTTCAATGATGCCTTTTAAATTGAATACCTGTAGGTATTATTTGTTTGTAAATCATGACTGCATTTCTCAGTGTCTTATAGCAAGTGAAGATAGCAGGTGAATTGTATGTTTGACTATCCACACAGTGCTATTATTACAGTACTGGCATTTACAAGGCTATGCTGGTATATTGGATGTCCACTTGCCCTCATTAAGATTTGACACAGTATCCTATAACCTAAAGATAGACGGGAGATTTAAGTGAAAATGGAAACATAGAAAAACAAAATAACTAAGGTGAGTCAAATGTTCACATGTTATTCTCTGTTACAGCTTTACAGTCCAGGCTGAACAGCATACGCTGCAGCGCTTTGGAAGATTTAGTACCGGTAGTTAACTCACAGTTCACTTATATTCAAGAAATGGTATTGGATTTAAAGAGCCTAAGGATACAGTATAGAATAAGCTAGTTATTGTTGCAGCTCCATGTGGTATTAGGACTACCTGGACCAGGGCACTGCATTCACAAAAGCAGCTCTGTTTAGAGAGTGGGTAGGTACATTCTGCACCAGCAGGGCTACCACCAGAGTACTTTGAACAGCGCTGGCATAGCCAGTAATTGCTGCTGCTGGGTTT
>OMKQ01005575.1:16448-27445 GCA_900302335.1 Phycis phycis
ATTTTTTTTTTATATATATATATAATATATATATATATATATATATATATATATATATATATATATATATATATATATATAAGAGACCCTCTGCAAACGGTGCCTCCCCTTTACATCTTGGGTAGTGAAAACCCAGTGGGTTACTATAGTTCACCTCAAAACAAATTCTTTTGTTTAATTGGGGCTTTTGTTGCACTGATATTTTAGTGGCTTTTGGATAGGTTTGGTTTGGTTTGGTTTGGAGTGTGTGTGTGTGTGTGTGTGTGTCCTATATATACTGTATTTATTTCACCTACAGGATTCAACTTTGGACCTGCATCCAAAGTTTAAGTCCATGTTGTTTTGCTCGATTGAACAATGAATTGGATTTCATTGTGTCATCCCGATGGATAGTTTGTGATTAAAATAATCAGAAAGTCTACAAAACCACATGCTCATTGGCTTGATAGCTTAAAAAATGCAATTGCATGTGAAACAGGATTTTCCATCATTAATACTCATGCCTTTTTATGAAACAGTTCAACATAAATCCATGAAACTTAACTTGGAACATGAATCGCTGTTTTTCCCGTATCCTTCATCGCAAACTAATTGCTGGTTCTTATACGCCTTTGCAGCTAAAACATCATGATTCCAATCACTGAGCTGCGGTACTTTGCTGACACCCAACCTGCATACCGCATCCTGAAGCCATGGTGGGACGTGTTCACCGACTACATCTCCATTGTCATGTTGATGATCGCCGTCTTTGGCGGCACGCTACAGGTCACGCAGGACAAGATGATTTGTCTCCCTTGCAAGTGGATCGTGAACAGGACTTGCGAGACTGTCCCTATTCCAAACCTCACTATCCCCTACGCCCCCGAACCCAAGGGCATCAAGTACGACCTCGACCGGCATCAGTACAACTACGTCGATGCGGTCTGCTATGAGAACAAGCTGCATTGGTTTGCCAAGTACTTCCCCTATCTGGTGCTGCTGCACACCCTCATCTTTTTGGCCTGCAGCAATTTCTGGTTCAAGTTCCCCCGGACAAGCTCTAAACTGGAGCACTTTGTCTCTATTCTCCTCAAGTGCTTTGACTCTCCGTGGACTACAAGGGCTCTGTCCGAGACGGTAGTGGAGGAGAGCGACCCCAAGCCCCCGGGAAAAATGAACGGCTCCATGGACAAGAAAGCGTCTTCTGTGAGCGAGGATGTGGAGGCGAGCATTCCCATGCTGCAACGGACTAAGAGAATCGAACAAGGAATAGTTGACCGCTCTGAAACAGGGGTCCTAGATAAGAAGGAAGGGGAGCAGGCCAAGGCACTCTTTGAAAAGGTGAAGAAGTTTAGGATCCACGTGGAGGAAGGGGACATAGTCTACCGTCTCTACATACGCCAGACCATAATTAAAGTGATTAAGTTTGCGTTAATCATTTGTTACACTGCCTACTACGTGCGTTGTATCCAGTTCAGTGTTGTGTGCACGGTGGACATTGAAAGGTTGACAGGCTACAGAATGTACCACTGCGCACACCCGTTGGCCACGCTTTTCAAGATTCTAGCTTGTTTCTATATCAGTTTGGTGGGGGTCTATGGCCTCATTTGCATGTACACGCTCTTCTGGATGCTAAGCCGCTCCCTAAAACGCTACTCCTTTGAGTCAATCCGCGAGGAGAGCAGTTACAGTGACATCCCTGATGTGAAAAATGACTTTGCCTTCATGTTGCACATGATAGATCAGTACGATCCGCTGTACTCCAAGCGCTTTGCCGTCTTCCTCTCCGAGGTGAGCGAGAACAAGCTGAGGCAGCTGAACCTGAACAACGAGTGGACACTGGAAAAGCTGAGGCAGCGCATCACCAAGAACTCTCAGGAGAAGCTGGAGCTGCATCTGTTCATGCTCAGTGGCATCCCGGACCCAGTGTTTGACCTGCTGGAGGTAGAGGTGCTCAAGCTGGAGCTCATCCCCGACATCACCATCCCACCCATCATTGCCCAGCTGGCCAACCTGAGGGAGATGTGGCTCTACCATACCCCTGCCAAAATAGAAGCCCCAGCACTGGCCTTCCTGCGGGAAAACCTCAAGTCCCTCCACATCAAGTTCACCGACATCAAGGAGATCCCGCTTTGGATTTACAGCCTGAAGAACCTCAGCGAGCTACACCTCACCGGCAATCTAAGTGCCGACAACAACCGTTTCATTGTCATCGACGGCCTTCGGGAGCTCAAGAGGCTCAAGGTGTTGCGGCTGAAGAGTAACCTGACGAAGCTACCTCAGGTAGTGACGGACGTGGGCGTCCACCTCCAGAAGCTCTCCATCAACAATGAGGGCACCAAGCTGATGGTGCTCAACAGCCTGAAGAAGATGGTGAACCTCACAGAGCTGGAGCTGCTGCGCTGTGACCTGGAGCGCATCCCGCACTCCATCTTCAGCCTTCACAACCTGCAGGAGATCGACCTGAAGGACAACAATCTGAAGACCATTGAGGAGATCATCAGCTTTCAGCACCTGCACCGTCTAGTGTGCCTGAAGCTGTGGTACAACCAGATTGCCTACATCCCCATGCAGATCGGCACCCTGACAAACCTGGAGAGGCTCTATCTGAACAGGAACAAGATTGAGAAGATCCCCAGCCAGCTGTTCTTCTGCCGCAAGCTGCGCTTCTTGGACCTGAGTCACAACAACCTCACCAGCATCCACGCAGACGTGGACCGCCTGCAGAACCTGCAGTATTTTGCTGTGACGGCAAACCGGGTGAGTGTGGAACATACATGAATTCTTACATTTACAATACATTTATGAGACACTTTAGGACACAAAGTACACAAAGTATACATTTTGGGATGGAGCATTTGCAAAAATGGAGGTGCTATATGACCAAAAAAATTATAATAGCTGGATGGTGTCATGACATCTTTACTGTTTAACATTTTCAGTGCAGTGTTTTACAGTTGATCAACAAGGCATAAGTGGAAACATCTAAAAAGAGTCAATGAATGGGACAATAACGGACAAGATATTGAAAAACATAAATGAGCAAAATGAAATAAAAGACTGTCAATAAACATCTTATATTATTATTAGTAACCATCAGAATCTTGATCTGTTACATTTCATAGAATCGCCTTGTGAGAGTACTGAATATAAATATTTGAACTTTATGTGCTCCAGAAAACATTGTTTTCTAGTAAACCATCATCAAACCTAAATACAACAAGGCTTAATTTTAAATGATTTTGAAGGCTGTTTGCGAGATTTAAATTGGCCTAAAATTGGCCTTTCTACTGCCATAGCATTGCATTTAACAAGCTGTTTGTGGTAATGTATAATGGCAATTACATACAGAAGAAAATGAAAGAAAATGTTTAAGCCTAATTAGGGGGAACGGCTGACGTTTCGAACTTCCAGGGTTATTTATATATTTATTATATTGTTTATGCACTAGTATACTCCAAATTGTATATTCTGCTGAAAATATTACGTTCTATATTATACATTACATTATTTGCATTTGTATTACCCATTGTGGTGCAATTTGGTTTGGTTTCGCCTACAATTATGATTGTACATTGAATCAACAGTGTTTATTTCTAAATTGTACAAGTATGTTTTCTGTTTTAAGTCAAGTTAATTTTATTTGTATACCCCTCACCAGACTGTGATCAGATACCTAACCACAGTCTGAAAGGTCTTTACAGAGTGGATATAGAGTGGGTGATCCCTTCTTCCAGGGATGGTTGGGAAGGCGATGGGTGCCATCATTGCCAAGTGACACAGACATATAATAGTATTACGTATTCTTTTTTTTTTTATGATTTCGAAAAAATTTAAACTAAAGGTTAGTGTCCATGGTGATGGGGTGCTGGCCAGTTAGCAAGCTGGCAGCTGTCAGGGGTTTCCTGGGCCCAAGTCACGTTCACCATGACACACTAAAACAGTGTGGGGCAAAGTGGACGAGAAACATGCAGGCAACCTCTCCTCTGGTGCCCATTGGCAGCAGGGGTAGGCCAGTGGCCAACAGGTGGACTCACCCGCAGGGGGGGCACCCCTAGGAGCCAAATGAAAGAGTGCTGAGAACATGTCTCAGCAGTCAGCTTCCCATTACAGATGGCATACTATTCCAGAGATGGGGTTCTTGATAAGAGAACGCTCTGTTTCCTGCTGATTTCTTTATAACTTTTGGAATTCAAAGAAGGCCTAAAGACTGGACTGGCGGACTAGGATGAAAGGGGATAACAAGGTCTGATCTGGCAGTTATTGGGAGGAGAGAATAGGAGTACTGAGTATGTGCTAAAATGTTCTGGTTCTGATAGTCTAGCAGTGGTGTTCTGCATAAGCTGGAGGCTTTCGTAGTGGAGTTTGGTAGAACAGAACAGTGTAATACAGTAATATAGTCTCGACGATGTATAAATGCGTGGGTGAGCGTCTCTGAATCCACTGCGAATGACATGGGTCTGATCTGAGTCATGTTTCTAAGATGAGGAAATCATTCAACTTTTTACATCTTGATCAAAGCATAGGGTCGAACAAGACACCATTATTTTTGACAAAGGAACTTTCGGAGATAGCAGCAGATTTGTGTTTGATTTGATAGGAATGTAGATTTGAGTGTAATCTGCATGATAGCTGGACTGATAGCTGCTCACTACTACAATGACATGTTCATAGCAGGTACAACCATTGGGAAGACGGCAGCTGTAAGCAGCCCTGCAGTTGTGGTGGGATGTTGTCAGATGAAGCTGAGGTATAGGGTGGGACAACCGCATTCGAAAAGTCACCACCAATGGGTCAAGACGAGGTCCAGTGTGTCTCCATCACTGGGTAGGGTGAGCTGTTTGACGCCAATGTCTAGGTGTACTATGTACTATGGCTGCTGTGAGCGGTGCGGTGCTGACACATGGAGGCCCCCAGTGTCAGCATTACGGGTTCCATCACCCAGGCTATCTAACGGAGTCCTCCCAGCCACTGTTCCACACTGTGCACCATTGGCTAGTATGTTGCTAGCAGGGTTAGTAATCACCTGCATCCCAGCATGCTGTGGGGGAATGTGTCTCTCATCAGGGAGGGCCAGTTATCTACAAAGCCTAGGCCCTGCTCTAAACTACATCATGCCAGCCAACGGTTTAGGGACATTCATCTTTTTTTAACGCTTATCATTACCCTGACCGGTTGGAAAGAAAACAAAATGTTTAGTACTGGCCTAAATGTTATAATGTATTTGCAAGTCTATATTTGTATACATTAGATACACATATTCTATACATTTCAGTATTGGATGATGATATCTTTTTGCATTGAAAATCAGTTAGGCTTTGGAGGCGAGGAATAGGCTCTCAAAGCAATGAATAATAATCATTCACTTTTCCTCTGTGGCATATTATGAATCTAAAAATAAACAACTGCAGTTTTTTTCTTTTCTTTCATTTTCATACTTATTTGGCACAGATGTTTCGGCTGGTTATCTTCATCAGCAATAACAATATTCCAAGTCTAACCCATAAATAACTCTGTCCCCCCAGATCGAGGTCCTTCCCCCGGAGCTGTTCCAGTGCAAGAAGCTGCGTACGCTCAACCTTGGCAACAACTGCCTGCAGACGCTGCCGTCGCGCTTCGGGGAGCTGACGGGCCTCACCCAGCTGGAGCTGCGGGGGAACCGGCTGGAGTGTCTCCCCGTGGAGCTGGGCGAGTGTCGGCTACTGAAGAGGACCTGCCTGGTGGTGGAGGAGGACCTGTTCAACACGCTGCCCCCCGAGGTCAAGGAGCAGCTGTGGAGGGCCGACCAGGCTTGAGTGTTTTATATATATATATATATATATAAACACATTTTAAACAAATTGTAGGGCTTTTTGTGCCTTTATGGAAAGGACATTGGAAATTGGGTTGCAGAAGCGGGAATGACATGTAGCACAGGATCACAGACAGGATTCGAACCTGGGTCGCTACAAGGCGTATTGCCTCCATGGTTAGCACACTAGCGGTTGAGCCACCAAGCCAAGCCAGCGGGAGAAAGTATGGCCGTTGGACCTTCCTGTTGAGATGAGTACTGGGGGGGCCGTATGGATGGTCTGCTGGCTGTGAGGGATTGAGAAGTGTGAAGTATGGTCGGGATAAGGTGTGTACTGTACAGCACTTTTGACTGTCCACCACCACCACTTTGTTAGATGTTTCTCCTTGTCTCCAAGACCTGATGAAAGCATGTGTCCAACGTCTGATAATTATGCCTACGTATACGTTTGGTTTCATCTGGATTTTCAATGTCAAAAGTCTAGTTGCTCACCATGTCTTTGTACAAACTTGTACTGTCTCTGACAGAATGCAGGACACATATTAAGCCAAATTACAACAAGCCAACTTTCCCTACACAGGAACAAACAATATTATAAGATTCATATATTATTTCCCCCCCAAAGATGACATTTTGTATTTTACTTGTTTTGTGTGTGGGAGGTTCAGCCTCTTGAGAAATAATGGGTCTTGCCAATAGGATTATACCATTTTAATTCTGGGGTTGCTGTATCATGTTCTTCACATTGCAGATAAACAGGGTATCCCATGGCAGCTACCTGAATAACACTTAACATGGGACAAGGCCAGTGTAATTAGATGATTATTCTTTATTGACTCTTCTTTATATGTTCTTTATTCTCCCATGGAACTGCCAAAAGTTTTGCCAAGCAACACAACAGGGACTCTGTTAACAAAAGTGGTTCTCTGAAGGTCTTTGAGACTCATCGGACACATTGTACAGTGAGCAGGAGAAGAATAAACTGTCGCCTCTGGTAGTTTCATTGAAGTATAAGAGGAACATAGAGTGACACCAGTCTGGAGCTGGATATCTCTCAGCCATTAAGATGTGTATACGTACAATGAAACTCAACTCTATTCCCATTAACACAATGGGCTGGAGCTCCACCAGGGGAGCAGGGGAGCAGGGGAGGGTCACACAGGGGCATACAGGCCATATAATCAGCAGGACTATAATATGGAATATAATAAACAGGAATATAATATATGCAGCACATAAAACAACATATGGCCCGAAGGCATACACATCCTCCTCATGGTTTGGTAAATTTAAGATGGAAACCAAAAAGGTAATTTTAGTGAGTGCCATTACTCAACTTAATTTGTCTGTCCTTATATTAAGTTTCCTATATCGTCAGTTTTTGCAAACGCTAACGTCACATAGAAATAGTCATGGAAATAAATAAAGTATTACTAAACAGACATATGCAGACATATTTGCAGTGTCTGCATTATGTATTCAATCTACTAGGGGCGTAGTTGAATTATAGGTGCAAATAAGAGATAAGAGATAAACTGTTTATTAATCCCACGAGTGGGAAATTTGGTGGTTACAGTCCTGAACATTTCTGGCCAGGAGTTTATTCATATGTTATTTGGGTACAAAGTGATGTATAGAATCAACAAACTATACATGTAAGTAAAGTTCCCTAAAGTTGTGTAGTGAGGCTCTTTGGATACTCTGCCCACTTAGTTGTCATCCCCAGTAGAGAGAAACTTTGTGTTTGTGCCTTGTCTGCCCAGAAACATTGTGTGCTTTTTATTAAGATGTATTTATATTTTATTTGTCTTCCATTTACCTCAGAGAAATCTGCAATTGGCTTTGCCAGAATGCTTTGCATAAGGGATTATTACCATGCCTAAAAATTGTATTTTGGTTGTTATAAAGATAAACACTTTTTGGTTTTGTCTGCTTCTGACATGTTTTTATTTTTTACTTTAGATGAAATAGCTTCAGAAGATGTGTGTACTACAGCCAGGTACTACGTTTTGTTATTTACTAACAATGCCTTACTTTTTATAATCTCTTAATACCTTCAGAATAAAGCACTCATGACTTTGTACTTTTAGTTGTGTAGGTACAGTTTGATTCATGTTTCATTTTGCAGTTCAATGCATACAGATTATATGGAATGTGGCATTATTCATAACTTCTGGATTTAGTTGGGTTAGTGTTGAGTCTATGGCAGTTGTAATGACATGCGACAATTGCACTTTTTTGTTCAAATAGTTTTGTTTAAGTCAATTTCCTGTACTTTACAAATCAACATGTTTTTGTCTCGTCTGAATTATTGTGTTTTGAGAGGCGTGCTGGCTATGCTCCTCTCCTGTAAGAATCTGAAGCTGTCCACACTTCACGGAACAGAACCACTGCAACGGAAACATTGAGTGTATTTATGGATTTGTCGGTGCCAAATGCACACTTAAACACAGTGAAGTGATGAGATGAGAAATCAAAACTTGTCTGATCTGAAATTGAGTGTTGAGGGAGTTGTCTGCCTGATTTTTAGAATGTTTATGAAGCAATCACTTGCTTCATTGATTTTAGATGTTTAGTCACCAGGCAAACATGAAGGATATTTGAATCTGGCAAATTACATGTCTACAGTTTGTATGGAATAATGAATGTCAAACCTAGGCCTATGTTAATCATTTGTACTGAACAAACTTTGGCCTTAACTCGCGGGTCGAGTTTCTGTGGTTGGAAGGATTTGATCAAGCCCAATGGACAGTTCAGAGTCAACTTGACTGAGTTACTTTAGAGTACTGTAGAAGTGTACTGCAGGCTCATTCATTTATTCATTCATACACTCAATTGATTAATGCATTTATTGTTAGCATTAAAGGTAGAAGATTGTAACGTGGCAAAACCGTATTTATTTTCTTTTTTCTTCTATGATTCTTTGAACACTGGTCATACTTAAACTGTATCTGTTGTAGCTTTTTTATCTGTGTTACTTTTCCTTGGTACTCTTATTTGAATGTCTAGTAACCTCTTTCTCTGAATTTACTCCTGAAACTAATGATTTCTACACACCGGTGTATGTGTAAAATGTGTAGAATGAGTCAATTTAACCTCACCTCCACCGCCCCTTACATGAGTCCAGCTCTATGCTCTGTAACCTAATGGCAGCAGTAGGCATCTACAGTATGTAATGCATAATGTATTGTCAGCAACATGTTTGATTTCAAATCAATTCTGCATGAGTATACCCCTCTTCAGTATATTTAAGTAAGTACTGAGAATATGTCATCATTCCATTCCTACAAAATGGACTTTACAGTTTGGATTAAATGCCATGGCATCACACATAAAAACGTGTATACCTATCATTTATTGTTTGAATCATTTGATATGTTTTGTTCAAAATCACTTTTTCTTTGATTTTGTAGACATTTCATGCAAAGTTGAATGGCCCTCATGACCCTCATGACCCTGACATGAAGCCTACCACATGTGAGATGTGAACAGGATGGAATAATGTTATTGTCCTTGTTCTAAAAAGTACCTTCAGTTATTATGGACAAGAATAGGATAAATATGGCCAGAATGTTTTCTATCACCCTGACTATTATAATAAAATTGACTCTTTACACTAAATTGGGACTTGTCTTGTTGTTCCAGGGCCCGCCAGCACAGACAGATGTTAAACTTAAAGGACATTTCTGTCTCTCCTGGCTTCAGAAAATCTGTTGATTTGTCAAAATCACCTCTTTGTGCCTGTAATGCCCAAGAGCATTTTCCGTGAACTCGTCTGCCTTAAAGGTTGACTTTGTGAAATGAACTTTATGAAAAAGTTTTCATAATGGGGAGACATTGCTGTTTTTGAAACTGCCACAGTGTTTCTAATGGGATACATGGCAAATGAACGTTTTAGTGTAGGTTACTCTGTTTATCCTGATTCTGGTTTTTAAATGATTACAAGGCTGCATCCGAACCTGTGTACAACACACTACAGTGTGTACTGTTATCTGACAAACTATTAGTATTCGTAATAGGAATAGTAGTAGTATAAACAAGTATTTAACATTTTGGACATACTACAGTTTCGCGGAATTCTAGCTGAGGGCCATCATTGATGGGGACTCATAGAAACACACCTTCCAAACAGTGCAATATATGTTTATGTATATGATTATGATGAAGCGAATGACAGTCACTGATTGGTACGTATTTACATGTGTGACGTAGGAGTTTGAGTTTGATGTGCGCTCTGTTGTTGAGTTGCTCTTCTGCCTGTTGGCCTGTTAATGTGAGGGCAATAAACCACTGTTGCGAAGTGAGTTATTTTCCTAATCTTTATTTGACCTATTTGAATGCTTAAATTGAATCAAAAGGTGCCAGTACACCAGTGTTTTGGGCAGTTTTTTTGTAGATAAATGACCAACCAGTGTGGTTAGGCTAAACCATTAGTTGATTATTTCCAGACATGTTTCTGTCTACACAAAAAGCAACACACAAACACACTCATTGGGTTTTCCTTCACGTGGCTGTCAGGAGTGAACTCAGAAGTGTAGCATAAGCAGAGCAAAGTCCAGAACTGCTCTGTATTGGCATTCTGCTATACTTCCAAACATTTTCTTAGCGTTGGCGAATAATGTTGAGAGTCAAGAGCAGGAACAGAGAGGATGTCTGTGGGCTACGTCAACCAGTATTTTATCTTCATTAACTACAGCTCCGTGTTCCACATGGGTTACTGTTGTACAACGGCAGTTCTCTGCTTCCATAAAGTCTGCTAAAACACAGGCACATTATCATGCGTTATTATATATCCACAAAATGTATAAGAGCATCATCATCATCATCATCATCGTTGTTGTTAAAAAGAGACCGCTTATCCGGGGCCGGGTCGCGGTGGCAGCAGGCTGAGCAAGGAACTCCAGACGTCCTTCTCACCAGCAACGCTTTCCAGCTCCTCCTGGGGGACCCCGAGGCGTTCCCAGGCCAGATGAGATATATAATCCCTCCAGCGAGTTCTGGGTCTCCCCCGGGGTCTCTTACCAGTTGGACGTGCCCGGAACACCTCTAACGGGAGGCGTCCAGGAGGCATCCTGATCAGATGCCCGAACCATCTCAACTGACTCCTTTCGACGCGAAGGAGCAGCGGCTCTACTCCGAGCTCCCTCCGGATGTCCGAGCTCCTCACCCTATCTCTAAGGCTGAGCCCAGCCACCCTGCGGAGGAAACTCATTTCGGCCGCTTGTAT
>OMKQ01005578.1:3688-17342 GCA_900302335.1 Phycis phycis
ACACACACACACACACACACACACACACACACACACACACACACACACACACACACACACACACACACACACACACACACACACTTACAATAACTGTCAGAACAACCATTCCATATGGACTGCAGCTAAGGGGTTAAATTATTACATTATTTTAAAATAGTAACTGTCTTTTAAGTATTTTTTTCTCTGACAGCTATAACAACTACAGATACAGAATCTGCCATTCAAATGATTCCTGCTACAATTTATGCAAATAGAGTGGAGTGAGTGATCGTTACAAATTGTACTGCAATTTGCATAATAAAGCTCATGCAGGTAATTAAGGCCAGCTATTCAATTGGATAAAAGGCAAAACAGCAATTACATTTCATGGCATTTACATCAAATGGCATGTCTTGCAGTGCTACAGGAATTGGCACATGCTGCATTATATAGGGGGACCGGATGATTCATAGGGTGGCGTTTGGTTGGTTTGTTTCTGAAAATAAAGAACCAACTAATCAGCTCATTGTGTGTTAAACTGGGTTTTCAAAAACTGTGTTGGTTGCATTTAACAACACAATAGCAAGAGACTAATAACGACAATGAGAGTTTTTGTGCATCCATGTATGCATCTATTCCAAGTACGATTGTCAAACTTAAGAGTTATAGCTCCTGTGCAATAGGGAGTTCCTTGATATATAGTGTTTTATGGTATGTATTATATACATAAAGTGTTTGGGTGCTTTATGACCCTGGCTCACAACACTGGTTGTACGTAACCCCAAATGGAGGTACACGTTTATTTTAGCAGCTGATACTTACTTTAAGTGCCACGTCCGTGGTGCTGAATGGGGTACTAATTTTAAGGATTTTAATCGAAAAAGTATTCAGCCATGACGTTCAATATGAATTTGCTAACTTTCCTTTGTACAAGACAGATTGGATAAAGGTTTGTTGTTACACATTTGATGAATAGATCTGACCAAACTTTTCATACGAATTTAGAAAATGTTGTCCTTGGGTTCTTATTTTTAAGGTAACCCTAGCACCACAATAATACAAACTAACAATACTTTCCACTGCTTTAATGCAGCTTTCAGCTTAGGTTCTTGCATATTACCTTCAGTTGTCCATGGAATCAATGCCCTCAGTTTGTCAATGACCTCTTGCATAAGGTTGTGTGGTTTCCACATTTAGTCATGGAAATGAATGCAAGCATTCCTGAGATAGCCACTCGCACGCACACATGTGTTCTTAAATCGCTCATCTTAAGAAGTGCTGCATTCCTCATATTGAAGTACTCACAATCTGGAATTGTTGCACGAGCGACACGGATGATTACTGAAGCAAACATGTCAGTGAAAAGAAATGCCATAGAATATCTGTCCACGTGAAGAAGAGAATCACATGTGACTGAATGGTTAAATAACGACATAGCTGTGGGTGATACCTGCAGTACTGGTCCCTTCTACACCCACACATCCCCAAACTCCATGTAACTTCTACTCAGAATGACTTCTGAAGCACTTGCAGCAAACACGTGCGTAAAGCCAGTCCGTATCCCACGCCAAGAAGGCCAACTGGATGAGAGGATGAGCATAAAGCAGGAGAGATGTGGGTCAGACGGCCCTCCGTTCTGGCCTAGGAGAGGGGATGCTAAACTGGGCGGTGGTACAACATCTTTGCATTATTGATGAAGCCACACAGCACAACCTCAATTTATGTTATCACACAGCAAAACTTTGGCTGTTAACAATGTCTTTAAACTCTCCAGACCCAAGCAGGATTAGGAGATTTTGAATGATTTTGGATTAACTCTGATATAGCAATATCAAAAGATGAATTGGAAATATTATTTGAAATAAGTTGAAATGTTGACGCCTTGACTCCTTTAAAATAGTATGAATATCGCCTTTACACTGCTGCCATGGTAATATATGTTGAAATGAATGCTTTGCAATACAACAACTATGTTAGCAGTCAATGTGATCAAAGTGATTGACATTACATCAAGAGAATCACTGGTTATCATGCAGCCTACATGAACAACACTGTAATAAATGAAGACAAGGACGTGTCTTTGGGGCAGCCACTGTACTTGTAGCATGAGAAGGAAGACGATGGAAAATATTTTGGGAAAGGGTCACCTAGACAAGGAAGTGGTGTTGAGGTAAGTTTTGGAAAGTGATGTAATATTTTAAATCCAAGAAGGGAATGAGTGAAAACCATATGTACTCTAAATTCATTAGAGAAAGCCGCCTCATGCCATCCAACAAAGAAGTCCCGATTGGGATTTATGGAACTGAGCGCCTGATGTCATTAAACGTCAGAGGCCTCTCTTAAACGTTGTTAAATCACTATTCTACCTCCCAACGAGCTGACAGGGCCCAGCTCCAAGTGACTGTTGACAACGTCTGAATTAACTCAGATCTCTCCCCACTAAAAGAGCAGAACAATCAAACAAGTCACGAGGTGGAGGTTTCAACACAGGCGGAGGGAGACCTCCAGCAGTGAGTCAACTGGCCGCTGACACACCATCAGAAAGAACATGGCGGTGTGATCAAACATACCAGAGGGGTGTGGTAATGCTGTCCACTGTGTGGAATGGGACCCCTCTCCAACACAGAGGTGACAAAAAGGGTCACTTGTGAAAGGCAGCATAAGCAAAAACTACATTTGAAGAGTTAGTCAGCAGGAAGCCATTCATTTTAATGGACCCCATGCAGTCCCAGCAGGGTAAGCACTGCTGTAGCATTAATAATGGGTGCAATACAGGTAGGTGGGAAAGTGTACCTGCACTAAACTAGTGAGGTAAGCATAAGCTGTCACAGTGCCACTGTGTGCACAGTGGTCCACACAGAGCCAGGATTCATTCCATGCGATAGCTCTCTTTTTACCCTGTTGTGAGACAAATGGTCCCATGGATAATAGTAAACTCCTACAAGACAAAACAGGGACGGACACAACAGTTGGGTGTATTCGGCAATGTGACTAAATATCGAAGATAAG
The DNA here is from genome assembly GCA_900302335.1 of Phycis phycis. NCBI lineage: Eukaryota > Metazoa > Chordata > Actinopteri > Gadiformes > Phycidae > Phycis > Phycis phycis. Next base: position 6,680 of record OMKQ01005578.1, read on the forward strand.
CACAGAATAGACAGATAGCCGCGGCCCTGCGTCTATTGAAGATGGATGGGGAAATTGGTGGTTTACGAGGAGCGGCTGTCATCACAGTGAAAGCTTTGAGTGAAAAAGGCACACGGTGTCCTCCTCCACGCCCTGCGCAACACACGGCACCCTGGGCGACTGACGTGACAGGGCTCATGGTTTGCAGGCATGTCTGGTGCCGTCACACCACTGACTGGCCCCGCCAGCCTCTTCCAACAGGCGGGAATGAAGAACACAGCTCATTATACTGAGGCACGTGGACATGGCAATGTGATTTCTATGAAGGAAAATTCTTACATACAATTAGACTGGTTCACTCCAAATATAGAGCAGCTACTTACTACAGCTACTTACAAAGAAGTAGACTGCATTCACAGGTAATTATAACTATATAATTACATATATTATAAAAGTGAAGTAGCCAGACTGCTGTTAAAATAAATACTTCAATATTGTAATTGCTTTTAACAAATTAGGCTAATCAGCTAAATAATGGGTCAAAATATAGTAATGATCACAACAAAAAAATAAAAGAATAAAAAAACGGAATCATGCCTCATGCATTATTTTAGTGATGGGAGTGAGCCTTTTGGATGCTTCTATTTTTACAGAGCTGGCTGAGTGTGTTCAGAAGTCATCCTCCCCTAACCGCAGTTAGGATCCTGGTGAGAACTATATCAAGATGAGCTATTTCATTAGCTGAGCGATGTTGACTCTGGCCTCACAGACAGGATGTCTTCATCGTAAAGACGTGTTGAAGGTGCTGTAGGTATAACATCTGAGAGTTGTAAAAAGAGAGCAGAAACTAGCAGCAGAACAGAGCAAGATTTGGAAACTAAACAACCAAAAACATTCCCCTTCCACCCCTATGTTTCTCGGCCATTGAGAAGAGTTGCATTTCACACACCTGTGAAAAGATGGATTCCCTGAACCAATCAGGGATGAGATGCTCTTGTTTGTCAGAAATGAGCCAGGAGTGGTTTAACGTCTACATTGTCTCATACAGGCACAGTCAACTGGAAACCTTTTCTCACAGCGACTTGCCCTCACTAACAGCTTGCGGGTGGCAGTGCCATTTCTAACAAATGACACTTAAATAACAGCTCTTACATCTTACAGACGGCACCTTTAACGTTGGTCGACCTCATATGGCCTAGGCATTTCTGATGGGAGAGCGAGAGAGAGTGAGAGAGAGCGTGAGCGAGAGATATGCTGGGTTAATTCAAACCAATTTGACAAATCCAAAGATCCAAACGTGCCCGACAGCCGTTCATTAAATCAGTAAACACAAGTAAACAAACAAATAGGCAGAAATAGACTCATACTCAGCGCCTGCCAGGCAGAGACTGGGTTTGAGGCTGGGATTAAAATGATGCACTCAGAGGGAAGACTGGGTCAGAGAGAGCATCAGTGGAATCTAAACAAGGTTCATTAAAATAAACTTGTATGTGCACGCACAGGCTCCATGAAACCTGTGTATAATGCGTTGCCCTGTGAAATGACATTAGAAGTATAATCAGAATGTTCATCACTGCCTCGAACTCCACTGGACAGATCAGGCCTGACTTTGTTCCACAGGAGGTCCTTCTCACGGCAGACCTCCTGGAGCGCGGAGCTCTAGGGCGAGTGACTGGTGAGAGAGAGGAGAGAGAGGGCAGGACTAGGAGACTGCTTCAGAGACGTCTATAGAGGGAGCGAGGGACTTCCCCGGTACCCGTTTCCTTTACATGTTTCGGATATCGCGTTGTCAAAATTCTTCTCATTGTCTTCCTTCTGCCTTCCTTGTCATGTTATTATTCTCCTCACCCCGGGGACTGGCTGGTGTGCACAGCTCATAGGAAATAAATGGTAGACCAAATCATGAAAGGTAAATCTTGCTGATGTCCAAACGTCTTGCAAACACAAGTTTATTCCACGTTCCACTCCAGGGGCAAATCGCTACCTGTTACGAGGGCCCTTGCTAGCCAAAAATATATAATATATTTTGGGAGAACTTTTGAACAGGTGCAGCTTTAGATGGAGCCTTCAGGGTCCTAAAGTTCCCCGCGTTGTCCAACCAAATGACGCAGCTTTCTACACGAGTCAACAGAATGAAATCAAAGCCGCGTGTGTTCGTGATGCCTCAACACATGGAGCCTTCTTCCCCTGTGTTCAGTCTGCTTTGGAGGAGATCATCGGTCCATTCAAAGAGGTGCCAATGGTGTCAATCAGTGTGATAATGGAGTTCTGTTCTGCAGACATGCCCACGTAATCAACCAAAATCACCAATGTTTTGATTTCCTGCAGTGTATCTCCATCTACCTACAGCCATAAAGGTGAGCAAATGAAATAGAAAAGAAAATCAATTCCAAACTTCACCATCAAAAGTCAATTTCCAGTTTATTCTCGACCACTAAAATGTAATCTCAAAAGTCAATTTCAACTCCATTCAGTACAAAAACACTTTATTGTCAGAAGGTGTTGGACTTCCAACGTCAACATTTTGAATTAAAAAACCCAAAAACCTGGTCTCCCTCCAAGTGGCCCGCATGCTATTTTCTGTAGAAGGCTGTACAACCGGAGGGATGAAAACAGCATAAGCCCCTGGTGCAGTCAGAGCTTTAGTTAGTCCATCAAACACTATTCTCTCTGACCTCCTTTGTCCAGTGCTCACTCCCTCACCCATTGATCTAACACTGTGCGTGTGTGCGTGTGCGCGTGTGTGTGTGTGTGTGTGTGTGCGTGCGTGCGTGTGTGTGTGTGCTGTTGGGAGTTGGAGAAACAATAGGTCTACTGCAATGCTTCATCCGTACGTGACTACACGTTACAACAGAAAATGTGTTTTTCTTGAAAAATCTATAGAATAATAAATGCCTGGCGATGGAACTCATCATGCTTTTATTTAATCAATCACATCTGGAATGACTTCCGTCTGAAGAATTTCCATCCATGGTGAGCTTGACTGTGTCAGAAGTGTTCTGGTACCTATGCACGTGTTCCAGTGGCCGGTCCGGCCTGAGCACCTCAACGGAGCCCCAGACACAGGTAGCACAGTGACAGGAAGTTTGGGGGGGAGCACCCCAGCAGCCTGGCAGCAGTCACTATTAGCTTAGCTTTGCATTCCTGAACTTTGAATATCAACACGGCATGGAGCCGTTGATTCAGAGCCAACACAGCACTTTGGCCTTCGAAGAGAAAGCCAAGGGCTTTCATTAAGAACCCATAAAATATCTTCAAAAACGGTTTCACTCCGTTGGTAATATTTCAAAGTAAAATGGAATTGGTTGGCGATTGTGTATTGATAAAGAACACAGCCAACCACACATGTTGCTGTTGACCTGCCTCCATTCTAATCAATGGGAGGAAACGTGATGTCATTCCCATAATACAAGGCAATATTTTCCTTCATTCGGTTAGGATCTCAGTAGCCACTTAATCTTAATATTTTGTATTTTTCGAGGTTCTGTTTGACAGTTACAATTCATTAAAAAGTTATTAAGGATGGAACAACAATGCGTTTTGGCCACAGACTAGTGCGAGGTGGCCAAAGCGACTTACAATCGGTACATTTGTGGGGTTCAACATGTGGACAGTTGGAGGAGGGGGGGATCAAGGGGATCAAACCGCCGACCCTATGGTTAGTGGACGACCCGCTCTATCCACCCACTCTACCCACTGAGCTACTGCCGCCCCACATGGTGAGTGACGTAGGAAGGAGCTGTCTTCACGTTGCTCTGTCAGCCTCCAACAGCTCATTACCATCACAGGCCTAGAGGTCTGCTCTGCGGTTGAATGTTGCACACGTGGCGTTATACAATACCATGGTCCAGGCACTGCTCAGAGATAGCCTGGTGTTCAGCAGCAGAAAAAGTTATACAAAGATAGAAATCCAGACATGAAGACATTTCCCAGACAGGAAATCGGGGCGTCACAGCGGAACGAATGGGCGGTGATAGGCAGCCATCGCATTTCAAATAAGAGTAAGAACTACCAAAATCTAATCTATATCAAAACCCATCCCAATAATCACAGTAACAGGATAATAACATGAGAGGGCGGGTGTATAAGTGGCAGTCAGCACTACAATAACCGAGAGGGTCCTGTCGTCTCTGATCGATGGGATGTCCCTCCACCATGACCAATTTCTACAACCCAGCTGGTGTGCCATGTGACCTGGGCCTATTAGTTTTGTAACCGTTTGTAGTTTATTGGCCATTAAACAATATGATTAGCTTAGGTTCTGCTAATGTCAGCGCTCCTCTGAAATAACGCTGATGGCATGCCACTGTTCGAGACAAATGTGACCAGAAGTAATTAACTCGGTGGTAAACTGCGTATGTGGGCGTGTGTTGCCGGGGGCACGTAAGCCTTTGCGTTCGTGTGGCTTTGTGTGTGTTATTTGTTTAGTGGCTGGGTTTATTATGGCACAGGAAATGCAGTTTCATCTCTGGAGCTTACCCATCAGTCGTTAGGATACAGAGAAACATCCCATGATGCTGGGCGTGGGGAAGGTAAACACACTCACTACACAGACAAGTCTCTTCTCTCTCTCTCTCTCTCTCTCTCTCTCTCTCTCTCTCTCTCTCTCTCTCTCTTCTCTGTCTCTCTCTCCCCCACTCTCCCCCTGTCTCTCTCTCCCCCTCTCTAAACAACAAAGTCCATTCTGTCGGACAGCAGCTGCCATTTCAAAATGTTTCTATTCTTCCCTCCTGACCTCTTCACTGTGGCAGGTCGGTGGAGTCAGGGATGCATAATAATCGGTATTTCAAAGTGCTGACATCTCTAATGTAAAATACCATAGTCCTTGACAACAATGGGAGCCTACAGCTCCCACATACATAGACATCTACTTAGTCTCCAGCAGACAATACGAGTCAGCAGGGGAAAAAACATGATTTCATGAACAATAAGAAAAATAGAATTGTGCATTCATTAATATCATTATTAGTATGATTATTATTTTTGAAGTTTCACACTTTTTAAATGTACTTGGTCAACAACCGTGTCTTCTATTTGAATTAAACTACTTAAAGTGCACCTCCTGGGGCTGCATTCTTACCAAATATATGTATTCACTTACATTTAATTGGTCTCAAAAATGTATTTACAAAGTCAACATATAGACTTAAAGTTCTTAGATGTGGTATCTATGGGAACACTTGCAGGGCTAGATGGTGATAGCTGTGGGATCAATGCTTTGTAGAGAAGAGCTCAGTTAGAAACCATTAAATATCAAAAAATGCATATTTATTAAGTATAATAAATTATATATTATTTTGAGTGAGCAAAGAGCCCTTAGAATTATATCATCACAGACCACCAGGCATACGCAGTGATACACTGATCATGCCCTGTATTACAGGTGTACAGGCTTAAGCAAAACTTTCCTGACGATACCCAACGCACTCCCATTTAAAAACACCTGGGTTCAGCACAATGTTTAATTCTTATTTGTTTCCCCAATGGCCCGGCAGATTACCATCACAACCAACCTGCCTCTCCATAAATAGATCAATAGAACTTAAGACTTCATTGCAACACCGCAATCTCTCCATAATATCCTGCCCGACAGAATAATGCTGATGCCAACGTTCCATTGTATTCCCAGTACTTTTATTACGTGAATGTTAAACACACGTACAAATGCAAACTCCAAGCATGTTCTTCCACGCCGTGTGCGGCTAAAACTACAAACACCCACGTTTCCCAAGAGCATCTGAGGATGGAGCTTTTTGAAGGCGGTGGAGGGGATGTTTCCATTAAGATGGCCTGACCAGCAGCATTAATGGTCATCCGGTCCATGGAGAACATGAGGTCCTCTACTGGGGAGGGAGCTAGGCTCTTGTGTGCTAGCTGAGCGCTACATAGCTTTTCCTCGTGATGAAATCACATTTCAGTGTACTTTGTGCCGCATTTCATAGTGCTTCCAACCGGGCTTTAGTGGCCTACAGAAGGAACAAAGATGATTTTAACGCTCAGATAGAACCTTCCATCACAATACAAAGCCGTACTAAATCTTTCGGTGTGAAATTAAACTAAACAAAGGACAAATAAGCCCCCAGAAAAATGATTTGATAAGTAGAGGAAAGACAGAATCATAAAATCATTGTCATAGTCAACAATGAAATATGTGCCATTGCTATTTTTGAATATATGCGGCTTTGTGATGCATTGAGATGTTTTTCGTACTGGTTCAAACACTTCAAAATAATCAGTTGGTTTTCTGGGTTGTTCATAGGCGAGGTACAGCACCTCCACTAGATGACTGACCGCCTCTACACACGAAACGAGAACGTGTCTGAGCATAACATACTACAATATAGGCTTACACAATATACCGCAATTAATATAATACATCAATGAACTCAAACAGTTGCCAGTCTCTGGGGAGACGGAGATGGTTCTGGCTGATTATGCACGGTGTTCACAGCCCATCAGGACCAAACCCTGACGACGACGATGTAGACGCGTTTGACTGATTACAACATTTAGAATGCATGTGAGTGATCCGTTTCAACTTCAGAACAAACAGGGCACCATTCAATTTAGCACAACAGTGAAAAAGCACCACAGTGGAACAGCGCAACCAATTATCCACAAAGAATCATTACCACCAATGCATTTCTATGGAATACTGAAACCGTCGAAGATTTGAGGTCACCCCGTTTCACATCCATCAAAAATGACATTCTCGTCAATTCACCGATAAATTAGAGTACTTCTGGCAATAAAAGCTCCTCGGCAAGAGGCCAAATTGACGTGGATTAACTACGCAACTATATCACAAGGTCAATACAAGGAACACAAACAAGGTTAATACCAGGAACACAAACAAGGTTAATACCAGGATAGCAAACAAGGTTAAAACCTCCAGCACAATGATTCAGTAGAGAAAACGGTTAGAAACCATGTGACACCAGCTTAGCTTTGCATATATGTATTCCTTTTTCATGTGCATCTTACCAGTATGCTAGCAAAAAGTATAATGGAGGCTTAATGATGCAACTCCCCTCCTTATCTAAATGACTTGCAAGATGGGAATTAAGATCTGTTATAGCAAGTAAAGAAAAACGAGAATTAGGGATTATTATATCATCCTTATTTTGGACTTGGTAATGAAATGTAATGTCAGAGCTTTTGGCCTGCTAAGGTCATTCTGAAAAGGGCACAAGGCAGGCACAGGATATGGATATATAATCAATAAGGTATCGCTGAGTTTTATTATATATATTTAGTCATGGTGCTTCTGCAAAAGCATTAAAGCCATCTCGGTTTGAGTAAAGAGATTTCCCATAACTCAAAATGGTGCAGTAAAAAACTCTTGCGGAAAATGTTGATGCTCTGCAGTTTCACACAAACATGCACATTTGTTAAGAAGAAGACGAAGCTGTGAAACTTTGAGGAGTAACTTTGAAAGTGTGCTTGCTGTGCATATATGAGGCATCAGGGCTGTTCCTCCAGAAGACACTACCTCTGACTTTTACAATCCCTGTCATTTGTCATTATGGAGAGCTTATGTGCTGACAATGCAATGGCCCAGATTCAGAGCTCGGATCTATATTTGAGAGAGAAAAAAAAAAAAGAAGCCCACATGGGCGCATAGCAAGAGGGAGAGTCTTGAGAAGCAGCCAGGGCCTGACCTGTCATATCGCCGCTCTCTAGGGAGACACAACGGTCCCAAACTGTAGCTTCTCCTTCACTCACTCACTTCAAGACTGTGTCGTCAGATCAAGGTGATGCGACATTGAAACCTGAAACCATGCGGACATCTCCTTCAATATCCTCACACATATTTCTGTCCGGCCCTCAGGGGTCTGAGCTCTGTTCTTTCAGCCCAGGGAAATGCTCTTGAGGTTGTCAAACAAATCTAATTATCATGACTATGTCCCGCCTACAGAAAACTAACATTGCATGTCACCCGGTGTACCCAAAGAAAGCCTCAAAGGACCACAGAGACAGAATAAAACACAGGCAATGCTTAACTTATTTCTGATTGGTTCAAATAAGTGCCAGGTGGCCAGTGACACCCCTGTGGTTTAATAGTATGTTTAGTTATTCTCCCAGAACAATGTCCCAAAGACAGCCTGCTCGACACCAGGTCCCGCATCATAAATGTGTCAGCCCAGTCGATGGGAAGATAACGTCTACAGCTGGCTGGGCGAGCTAACTGCTAACATGTCATCCACTGTGAGCAGCTGTTCACTTCAACAAGTCAAGTAAGGCTTCATGGTTTCTTTCTTTCAAGAGCTCTTAAACACACATTACTAAATGCACCACATCGATTTGACACAGAATGATATAAATCATATAAAACCAGTGATGTCACATTTCCAATTACTCACATAAAAGACGTGTTTTAGATTGTATTTCAAAGCTATTTATTTATAAACGGGCAAATTGAGATTCCATTTCTAGAGTGAAGGTTTCCCTAATAAGTCTGCAGTGGCAGACAGCGTTTTAATCCATGGGATTTGTAACCAGTGTCAAGGGTTGCATGATTTCTCACACTTCATAAAATAAAACTGGGAAGAAAATAAGCCCGACGAGACGGAAGAAAACTCCAAGAGACAGTCAGATGGGTAATTAGCAGGCAGAGACGCCATCATAGAAACTGCATTTAGAGGCGAGAGGTCTCTACCACCAGTGTGAACGGCCCTTAAACATGGAGGACAGAAAGGTCCACCATCAACCATATTAAGTTGATACACAGAGACAGACAGACAGAGCGAGCACAGAAAGACAGACAGAGAGAGGAGAGATAAGACACAATGGGCGGAGGGAGGGGGAGTTGGGCCATGGCTGCAAGCATTTTTACTGGTCCCAGATGGAGACAATATTACAGGTTGCAGGAGAGGAAAGGAGAGAGGAGAATAGAGAGAAGCAGAACAATAGACCAGCGAGGGATGGAGAGACAATCACCCTTGAGCAAGATTCTCCTGCGAGATTTATTGGGGATAAAAATCAAAAGAACAACATGGAGTCTCTGGCACACAGAGGAGCAAACAGGAAGCAGCAAGATGGAGAGAAAGAGTCCCACTGATAATGACTGAATGAGCACCGAAAAGCGGCATTACCGTTAGCTCCTCGTGAGAACCAGGGAGGCAAGGACGCGTGCGAGACAGTGCCCCTGGACGCCAGCGGTGGAACCTTCACCGGAACACAGCCTTGTCAGAGCCCACTCCCTCGCCGCCACGCCTGACACTTTACACATTTCACTCCTCAGTAAAGTGCTCCTCAAGTTGTAAATAAAGATTTACAGCCAATCGAAGCCTCTCCTTTGTCTCTCTCGGAGAACTTGGCTTGTTTTTCCAGGCATCTGGGTAATATATTAAATGTGGAAATGTAATAAAAAAAGCTAATATCAAAATAAACGTGAACAAAAAAATCTACCGCACTTTAACAAGGGCAAATAAAACAATGGATGATTCTACCTTATTTAAAAGCTTGTTAACGACAACAACTGTTGAATTCACTTTGCTTGCAAAGTTGGCGGATTTAAAGATTTCCAATTGACAAATTGTCCCCAAATCAAATGAGAGCACTCTGTAATAGAGAAGCTCGTCTATCAAAAGAAATTGTCCTTTTTGATCTAGAATAATCTAGATAAAAGCATCTGCTAAATGAATAAATGTATTGTAAATGTGTTGTTCATCCACAAAGACAACATAAAGGAACTAATGTAGCTCATGCCACAGAGACAACATGAAGGAGATTCCAGAATCGAGAAAAAAAAAAGCTTTTATTACTTTACATGTCAAAGCAACATTTCAACAAGGAAAGCATTTTGATTATTACCCGAATGTGATACAATTTGTGTGAAGATGTGCCAATGTAAACAGATACCTAATTTTAGGTCCTACCCAAGCACAGAACGCCTCAAGCAGTAATTAATATCAGACTTTGTTGTAGCACACTGGCTCAATACCTACAGTAATCGGGCTAACTTACGAACGTGAACAGGGTATTATAAAAGTACCTCCAATGGGTTCGAATGGAAATGCAGTAAGTCTTGTCGTTTAAAGTGTTAACCAGAGGAAGGTAAACGCTGAGAGCTGTGGCAAGCTTGCTAAGGCAGTGTGGGTGTGGACCCAACAGATGTACGGAAACAGCTGAGGGGATGACCTCATTCATGTGCACTGCGCAACTCCCCCTTAGCAGGACACTTAGCAACGGGGTCATCCAGATGGGCCCACGTGGGGGCTGGCGTCATATAGGGCTTGTACATCAGAATGCATCATGGGAATTTTGGGGTTGGGGATACTTTTCGAGAGTACTCAAGAGAGTTGTAGAACGGCGAAATCGTGAATAAACGTACATGCACCGTATCCTAGGCTAATCAAAACTTTGTTTTGCCACATCTCGCATGAGAAACACCGAGGCTGTTTCAAATGCAACAATAGCCCTCCTATACTTCCAAAGTGGAGGCGATCATTGTGGTGTGACGTCACAAAGTACAAGCCCTATTCTGAACGGTTAGTAAACGAGTCAACTCCCTCCAACACGACAAAGACAGACAGACTATATTGTTAATGTGGCTGAAAGCCTTGCAGAACGGCCATAATTAGAAGCCTTTAAGATACGAAGACGGCACAGCCTTGATCCAAATCCTATTGAGAACATTACGTTTTGCACGCAAATCCCATGTAGGTTTTAACACCATGTG
>OMKQ01005687.1:6179-22348 GCA_900302335.1 Phycis phycis
CGAGTACCCGAGTGTTTCTAAGTACACTTGTTTGTAGACTATTCTTATTTATTTTTTGAACCATAATTATTTTCACTAATGTACACGTATCAAAAGTCAATCTGACCTTAATTTTTCAGAGGGTATGTGCACAACATACACTGGCTGTACAGTGGCTACAACCGTTAAAAACTGTTGTAGAGCTATCGGGACACACTTCTCAACAGCAATTTTGAAAATACTCTACTTGGAACATTCTGTAACGTATGCGGTTTATTGCGTCTTAGTTTGGCCATTGTTTGGGGCAGGGTACTTTGCAATTTGATGGATGTGTCGAAGTATTGACCAAACGATGGCTCTATATGGTGGAGTTGGAGTAGGAGTGTTGCAGCCTGAAGGCTTGGCTTGGACGCCCCGCCTCTGGGTACACACCGTTAGACACACTAATATCTATTGAACATCCAATATTTCTCAAATTTGAACTAACTCTGAAATAAATTGCACGTTCAGTTTTAACGTTGCGATGTTCCTGGCGCAGTTTCAGTGTAAAACCTGCTACAATACTTGACGGCGAAGGTTTCATTTTGGACTATTTGGACTACATTTCTTGCTTAGGGTTAGGGTTAGGGGTTACCAAAATACATATTGTATAAAATGAAATTAAAAGATGATGAAAAAAAAAGCGATTATCGATTGTTACGTTGTCGTTTTGCGTTTGTTTTGCTTGATGAAAACGCACGTTTTCATTCCTAGTTTTAACACGGCGAATCTCATCCGTTCACTGTTAATGAGTGACTGGTTGGTCACAAATTACAGTTTATCAAGATATAGGTTATCTTATTGGTTATTGGCCATGAGAAGCAGGTAATTATAGGTTATCTTATCGGTTGAAATAAAATAATTATCTTGCATCCCTATAATAAGGTCTAAAATGAACGGGCTGTCAAACACACCAAAAAAGGCAGTAGTTTTGACACGTCTCTGAACGTCTTAATTTGTATGACAATTACAAGCAAATCAAACCATGAACATGGAAATAAGTCATCCGCTACCACCCGACATAAATTGAGAATGTTAATGACCTTTCAACTTGAGATAACATAAAAAGACTCAAGACTCTCTAAACGAAAGCCCACAGTTGTTCCAATGCCATACACAAACACAGAACAACATGTGGGGTGACAAAAGACACAGCAAATAGCGAAAATGAATAGAAACTCACCTTTTCGTTTTTCACCTTCTTCAGCGTCCTGCATTCATTAGTACTATTTTCTAGTTCATCTGGTTCAGTTTTTGTGGTTAATGCTGGTACAATCCCAACAGGTTCAAGTGCAATATTCCCCATTTGATCAGCCCCTGGAAGGTCTGTTGATTGTGTGTTCTCAAAGGATGCGTTGCGACTACTCCCCAGAGCCCCTTGGGCCTGGGTCACAACATCCTTCTCTGCAGCGGCTATCGCCACCACCGGGACTCCGTCAACTTTGTCCTTCTTACTTTTTGCATTAGCCCCTTCCTTCTCCTTCTTTCCACTGAGAGCACCGCGGGAGGCCTTGCCCCCCTTTTCCAGGATTTTCCCAGAAGTTGAATTGTTGCCTGTGGCTCCTGCCCCGGCTGCTGCTCCCGTAGGCTCCCCTTGAGTCCTCCCCGTAGTTTCCTTTTTGGCCCCATCTCCAGCTGAGGCTTTGCTACTATTGTCTTTAGAGTTCTTGTTGCGCTTGGATTTGGATTTGCTTTCCTTGCCCTGGGAGCCAGACACGGGGCTAACGAACCTAATGTTGTCCGGCAACGCCGCCACCGCACTCGGCGGTGCCGTCATTCCATCCTTGGTGCCAGACATCTCAAGTTTGTCCTTTTCTAAATCGGCGTCAAGGTCAATGATCAGATTTCCAACACCGATATCCCACTCATCCCCGCTGTCGTAAGTGTCCACCGCATTAGAGTCCACACCTTTCCCGCCTGCAGTGCCACCACTTAGGGACATTTTAGTGCCAACGGCCCAGATTTGCCTCGGTGAGGTCTGACACCCTCTCAGACGGCTGTGGTGCTGGAGCAGGGGTAGGAGAATCCTCACGGTCTATGCGTTCGTTTTCCATTTAACCACATTGTGCCCTGGGAAGAACAAAAAAAACAGAACAAGTGATGAAGGTGTGCCCAACTGAAATCTTCCATTTCTATGCATTTTTCATACTGGCTTCAAGAGGAAAAAAGACAATACTGGACAATCTGAAGACACCACTGCGCCTTTAGCGGAGACAGGGGGTTCCGAGGATACCGATATTTGGCATGCAAAAGATCGCAATTTGGTGTGCTAAAGTACGATCGGTAACAGAACCCCTGTTCTCCATTACAACGTCCCATTTTGATGGTGGAATTAAAACATTACAGTCAGACATCTGTGTACAATCAAAAGTATATACCTCCCTACAAAACGCTTCGAGCAGCAGCTGCTTAACAAACACTAGCATTATCGTTGCACTTGCAAACACCACAAACGTAATGGTTTTCTTTAAAATATCTAGTTTTCTAATAAACGTCTGTATGAAAATAATACAATCAATTGCATCCCCCACTCTGTCTTTATAACCTCGGATGCATTTAATTTCCAGATATAAGACATTAGTGTTAATATTAGAGACAGCCATATGTTTATTTCTGAAAGACAAAGCTGTAACCAGTAGAAAAGCCTTAATTCAAAATTCAACAGTATTTGCGTTCCCTCAATGTGTTAAACCAAGAGCTTGTAAAGGGCAGACACGCGCAATACATTTGAACGTGTTACTTTAATTTACAATACCGGTTGTAGAGTGAATTTCAAGGGAGGGCGGGTAATGGCATAGAAATTATTTATAAGTGGACCCTCAGACACATACACCAATCCACACCACACCGATGAAAGGCCCATTCCACTTACTTCTTGTTGTGTTGTGTGAAAGTTGTAATCCACATTTTATGAGTAACATTGTATGCATTAAACTACTTGAAAGCTCAAAAGTTTTGATAAAACAACCCCTAACCAGAATTTAGTTACGTGCTCTTCCATCACATTATCACACAGTAGGACACCAATGTAAATTCTAACCACAAATTAGAAGGTGTAAATTCGAATTACAATACAGAAATTGCTGAAAAATCACAACTCTTTTAAAACTGCCATGACAGTAATTCAAAATATTCTCTTCCTAATCATTCTGCAAGTTAACCACAGAAGAAACGGCTTTAATCTCCCTTTAACAGCGAGGGCAGACCCATTTTTCTGAATGACTGGCTCCCTCATGAAGAGTTTCTGCTCACAGGTGAAACTTCAACCCAGCATGCATGCCACAGCCTTTCCAAAGGACCATGTCAGCAGCCCATCAACAGAACAGTTTGAAACCCGTGGATGAATGAGGAAAGGCTTCCTCTTTAGTGCTCAGCAGTGCATGGCAATTTCCAAAAATAAACATGTCAAAGGGTTTCATTTTGTAGCTTTTTTTCCTTTTCCATTGTCAGTCTTTGGCAGTTTTCGCAGCAATGTTTGTTTGATTGCTTGTGACAGAGCAGTTCCCCAGGTAAAATAAAAACAATCCAACAATCCAATCCATTTTGATCAATTTGTTAGGGAAGGCATTTCAGCCAATCACTTTCATGATTTGGAAATATTATATTCATATACATGTTTTTGAATGTACAGAATTTTTCCTGCATTGAACATTCTTCAGCAGGCGCCAAAGCGATTTCACGGTCCACCAAAGCATAATCCCGACCGCCAAAGAGAAAGTTAATTGAGAAAGCGTAAAATATCATCATCTTCGAAGTAATTGATTATGGGCGCAATGTGGTCTTTTGGTCTTATGGTCTTTTTCTCAGGAATGTCCCTCTATTCTCTTGTAATGCTGATGAGCAAAGCCCACATTACTGTTGGTCGTTCATGTTTGAGTCAGGCCACTAATTTGGTTATTTTGAAGAAAGGACAGTCAAAAATGTAAACGGGATTGAGAACGAAATAGCTTCGTTGCAAAATAAAAACAGACATGTAGACTGTGATTGCTTTTCTTTGGAGACTGCTCCTGCATTGAAACTATTGCCTGCAACCATGTCTTCTGCCATCAATATGTTTGCCTTTCAATCAATTCAATAAAGGCTTGCACTATAATTCCTGCCGTCTAATAAAACATGAAATGAGATTAAAAGATGAAGGTACACGGTGTAGCCAGAGTAGCTTATGCCATCAGTACAGATACGTGATGTCAGAAGTGGTCAAACACAGTTTCATAATCTGTGTCTGGTGGACGGAAACAAAATCTGTTCCAACTAAACGCGCTGTTGAGTTAACGGAAGGAAAAGTTTGGGGTGTGAGAACGTTTAATCGGCCGTGACATTTGGGCATCCATTTTTCAAACGCAGAAGAGGCGAGTGTGAGTAACCAGAATATAATCAGGAGGGCATTAGATTCATAGCCCCGCGTTCCGCCAGGTGCACGGGTAACTTCACAGACCACTCCCTACTTCCACAGGGCTGGGGAAACACGGCAGCACGGCGTGCATTTTTCAAAGGCATAAGGGAGATGGAGTGAGGTGAAGGATGGAGAACAGGAGGTGGTGAGGGTGGGAGGAGGGAGGGAGGAGGGAGGAATGGGATAGCGTCGATTCCTGTTTCGAGTTATTTTCCCATTTGTGCTTTTAATGTTATGGTCTTATGTCAAAGGACCTTTCATTTTTAAACAGCTAACCCACGAGGAGCTATCACAACTTAACATTGGCTTTTACAAATGTGTACGCAAATACAACTGTTTAGTAAATTTGGGACTGGGACCAGTAAAATGATCAGTGAACTACATTTGCAATTGTCGGGTCCTTCCAATGTTGGAATACAATCATATTTTTAAACATGTTTTGTTAATGGGGCTTCATTTACTCAAGCATAATATATATCTTTGTTTATCCAGGGGTGATAAACAGGACAATTCATTAATTTCTGTCAAATAAGGAAACAGACATATTGCCTTCACTGTACACGGCTCAATCATGTTTCCTGTTGTGTGTAGTCAACCCCAAAGGCCCATTTTGAGCTGATGCATATTGCACTTACACAATTACATGCAACACAAATTAGCAATGGTTATTTAGAACCGTAGTTTTTTTCTTTTACCTCACAATTTTATCGGCCATTCTATATTCTTGTTGAGGTTCTGAGTAGCGGCCCAAGGCCCTGATGGCGCAGAAAAGGGCATAGAAACATGTTTGGCATCCTAATCCCCTTAAACAGCACAAGGAAGTAAGTAACTACACTTGCATCGGCAGCCCTGGTCTCCCACCATATGGAGAATGCAGTGTTTTTCGGGTGAAAGCTGAGGTTATGAAATCACTACAGCCTACAGGCGGGGGATTTCTGGTGTTTTAGAACCAAGGAAAACATGTCACACAGGCCTCCCACACAACGGACACTCGCAAATATCATTCATGTGTCTTGGAGAGATGAATATATATGACGGAGCTTACACAAAAAGACACACACACACAATTATAATTTGCAAGTTTACTCAAATTAGAATTTGCTCATTCGAATCTCGGGTGAATTAACAAGATTAATTAACAATTTGTTGCTTTTAGACTGCGAGCTAGAACAAGTTACTCGTAATACTGGCAAAAAGAGGACAAAGCCTATGAATATGGAGTCATTATGAGTTTGTATCCATAATGTGGAATTAAGATAACATTTTTGGAATAGCCCTACATGCGTTTGGGCCAGGCACCGATTTTTATTATAGTGACGCAAAAAAGTTTCGTCATGATATTCACAAGCAAATACATGCTCACTAGGTCAGTGAAGTGGGACCTTATCATATCAAATCACATTGGAACATCTACAAGATTAGTAATAGTGAAAGTGCTGACACTATGTCATCACTCTAGGTGTTAACCCATCTTGGCTATGAGAGAGCGGTTCATGTTCAGACACTCCCAATGCACCACGCGTGACCACGGGGGTAAGAAATGCAAAAATTCAAAGAACTCTAAATGAATTCATATATTGAACACAAAGAGCCAGGGTTGTACCCAGGAAAAATAAATCATGATTTTAGATAACGTGCACTACAGTCATACCATTTGATGAGGTTCTTAACAATTCAGCAGATGTAAATTTGAACAATGTTGATAGTTCAACCGATATAACCTTCCTCCAGGCCACGGTGGGTCTAGCGCTGTAAACAGCTGGGATCTGACTGTATCGCCTCTCTTTTTTACACCATTGTAACGCCAAAGTTTCTGTGTTTCACTCAATACCTCGAGGCCCCCGGGACTTGCACTGTGGATTGTCCTGTCTGTTCCCATCTTAAGTTCTCTTTATTATTGCACGTGAATATCCAATATCTTTCTAGCCTTAAGTCGATTTGACGAGATCAATAGGCCAATGAATCAATCAACACTTCTTTATGCCTCGTACATATTGGGTGTGTGGTATATTGGTGTTGTGTATTGTGTCATAGCTCACAGGAAGTTCATTCATTTCCAATGCAGTGTAGGGCTTTCGACCTTGCAGAAGGCTTTGAGTTGGGTCTAGAGTAACGTAGCAGAAACCTTTGTGAAAGGTGTTACAGGGAAATGGACGCGCCACCGGTAGAGATCTATTCACACCATCCCCACCGTTCAAAAGGTTAACCTTGCAATGTGTATGGCAGAGCCTCTCCAAGTTAGAAGGCGGGACACTTTCAGCATGAAAAAAAAACTAGAATTCGGGTGAGTAGCGCAAGTCGTCCTTTGCAAATTTCAGCGAAAGATTGCAGAATGTTCAAACAAACATATTTGTACTCTCATACTGTGAGACAGCCGTCTGTCTTCAAAAAACTTTTCAGCTTCACTGAAGCTCTACCATTACAGAGCCGGGACGGATCCAAAAGCCTCCGAAGTCCACCAAGGAATCCCGCGTCATATAATAGTTTTGCTTTTGACATTATTCAAATTATACAAATCATCAGAACCAACCAGTTTTCACAAATGTGTTTTAACCATTTAAACCGCTTAAAGGAAAAAAACTATCAGTTGATAAAAACACTTCCACAGCAGTGGTCTCGACAGCTCATCCTCAGATAAAGAAATATACGCAATATTAAAATATTGGTTTAGAAAACCAAAAAATTTGTCAAAGCTTGAATCATACTCAGGCCAGCCCTAAATGCGGGACACTCTCCTCCATATCTCCTCTGTAAGAAAGACGGTTAAATATCGGTCGACAACTCCAGCTTGCTTAATTAAAACATCAATAAATAAATAAACGTCATCAATAAATAGGCCTGTTGATATTTCATCAGTTTCATCACATATACAGCCCAAACAGACGTAGCCTCGTCAACCAGAATAAAACAGGAAACGAGGGTGTGAACATGCCGTGTAATCTCAGCATTCTCAGAACGCGCAACAGTGTCTTGTATGTGGTGAGGTTGACCTATGCTTTTCTACGCAATCAGTATTTTCATGGTGTTACTTTTGTTTCACATCCCTGTGTGCCATAAAATCAGTTGCATGTAAAACATGACTGAGTATAGCAAAGTGCACAGCAACAACGTACGCAAGGTTTTTGTTAGACATGGTTAGATCTCGCATTAGATCCAATAGATCCCATGATTAATATACAACAACATTCCTGTATCTTAAGTCTGAATATCCAGTTTTATTTGGAATTTATAATCCATATACAAATAAAAATAAAAAATGTGATTATTTGGCAGAGAATTTACATTGGCTTCCTACTTTGACAATGAAGCAAAACCAGGGAACAAAATCACTCTGTGTGCTATCTGGCATTACTCAGCTCTTATTAGGAGAACAGTGTAAAATGGCATCTGGACACCAACATGCTCTCAGCTTTGAGGGATTCAGAGAAGGGGGCCATTCAGATCCAGGTCTCAGCAGCTACCGAGGTAAAGCTAGCGAGCAGCCATCTGATCACCCTGCTCACTGACTTCCCACAGATGGCCCCCCAAAGGAGGAACATTCAGCGGTGGGGATTGGAGGGCGGAGGGAGACGCAGCTGTCCCTGCTTGACTGGGTAAACAGTTGTGAGGTCTAATTTGTACGACACCTTCACAAAGGAGAGGTAACTCTATCAGCGGTTGACCTACTGTACCGCTCTGAGCTGGAACTTCAGTGCAAGCCCTTTAGGACTGAGGAAATATCCTAGGGAGCGCCCCGTTGACTGAAAGGCATGCAGGCTGTGCACCTCCCCGAGTGCTTGTCCTTTTTACACAGATCCGATTTCATTCAGCTATCTATCAAAGAGGCCATGTCAGGGGTGCATCTGGTCCTAGTATCCAGAGAGAGAAGAAAATCTTCAGGGGAAGGAAATGTCAAGATATATTTTGTTATGTGTGAAGTACATTCCAATCCAATGTTACTGTACGGCCTGCTGAAACCTTAATAAGCTGATGGTTATGATCAGGGATTCCAATGCTCATGAATAGAATTGGGACAAACCTGTTTTTGCATAGAGCATATATACAGTAAATATATAAGACCAATCGTCAGAGATTTAAAAATGAAGCCAAAAATAGAAATTTTTACTTCCATAAAATTTTAATCCTCCATTATAATTTTTATAGTTCAATTTAATTGTACCCGGTTACATTTAACAGCACGATGATAGGGCTGACACCCCCTGGTTGGCTGGATCATTGGTTGGGCGATATGCTCTTGTCAGAACAGATTCAATCGCTAATCCTACTTTCACAAGGAGAAAGGAGTTTCTCAATTCAATTATTTTCAGGGGCACGAGGGACATATGCACACTAATGTTTTATATTTTAGAGTGATAGGCTGTATTGTGTTATAAATAACACTGATTATGATTATTACTGATTATTACCGTCAGTATGGCAGAATTTTGAATTTGCACCGAGGAACGCATCACAACTCAGAAGAACAAGGCCTAAAATGAATCTTTCGATGTACGTCGTCCTTTCTACTATTTCTACACTGTCCGAGCCGGCAGTCTGGGGCTTGTCTGGTGTGCGACCCACTTTACATTGAAGCTCTGTCGTAATGAAGTCGGACTCTGACCAAGGGTGGATCCAAAACCCACTGACTTCCTCCACACATGATCCCAGATCAGGATCAGGAAACGAATTAGTGCTCTCTTGTTTTGGTGGGTAGATGTATTATTATACGTAACTAAGATAAACGGAAAGAAACAAAGACTTTGCTATCGTTTGATCATTTTGTTTGAATCGTTGGTTTGGCAATAATTATACATGTGCTATTGTCAAAACTGTTTGCAAACTGGGAGACTTAGTATCTATTAATAAAACCGTTTATTGCCCTTAATTCTAAATAATGGTCCTACAGTTGCTGTGTTTACACGACAAGAGAAGGCAGGCGATAGCCCATTTTTCTGTTTTAATCAGGGTTTTGCCTGCATGTAAAATTGAAAGGCACAAACCTACAACACATAAAATGCATGCAGAACACGAGGCGCTTTTTACACAGGATGTGTCCTAAACCCATGCAGGTGCTCTCACCCAAACCAAGTGAGAGTAGTTTAAGTAGCACCCAAGTACATTTCAATCAGGCTCAAACTACATCGCAGTCCTTTTTTTCTAATTACTTAACAAGTAACAACATGGACTCACAAAATATAAAACCTACCAAAAAAAACAACATACCATAAACAGAAATTGTGCCATAAAACCAAACAAAACATGACAAAAAAAAACAATAAACAGAAAATCTGTGATCATCTTCTGACACCATAGGTGGGTGGTGTGTGGTCCATAACACAGATGCATCCAGATTTCCCAGCCATTTCCAAATTAACACATTACAAATAATGGATTAAGTTGAAATTGAAAAGCAGTATAGTGAGAGTATATTCAAAGTACAAACTGGTAAAATACTCACACTTAGAAGTTTAAATTATAATGTGAGCTGTGTATTTGGCAAATTCAACCAATGTGTCTAGCAAAACCTGATGTTCATAGATAATTATCTTTTAGTTTGCAACCCTTTAATATCTATCCATCCAATATAAGGCAACCTTTGCCTCACTTTCAGCCAGGATAAAGCCTGTTAACTGATTTTACCATTCTTGACCTGAGCCGTGAGCACCAAACTAATTGTATGTGTATAAGGCTGGCACTCGAGCACAAAAATAAGCCGGCCAATCCTTTGACTGCTGCAGAGTAATAAACCACATGAAAAAACTCAATAATAAAGTTCAACTGAATGTGCACAGCCTGGAACAGAGTGCCCTTTCCTCTTGAGGCTGTTTCAACACAGCCATCTAAAGAGCCACAAAGTAACCTCTATGTAATTGGATTACCAAGATAGAAATGCTACGGGCAAATCCAGGTAATGGGAATCCGTGGTCTGTGGGTCGGCCAACATCTCTCTCTCAGCAAACATCTTATGCAGTAGAACATGATTTCCGGTGTGCAGTTATCCTTCAATAGAATTGCTTTCACGCTGGAGCTCATGTGTTTTGCTGGTGTTGTAAAACTTGCATTTCGTTTCCGCAGATAGGCCAAGCTAACTGACGGCTACACTTGTGCACCATGGCAAAAAAAATATTCACTACATTAATCCATGTCAATGTCCAGAATTAAAAACGGCACTTGATGGAAATTTCACCTCAGTCTGGAACCATAAACAACTTGGCCTAACAAGTACTGCAATACTAGAAATCTCTCAATGAGAATCAGTGAAGATGATCCAGGTCCAAATCACATGAAGAAATACATTTGCTTGGTGAAAATAAAATAAAAGAAATCACTGGCAAATCACCAACTACAAGCTCTTGTGTATTACACTTTGGTGAACTATCTTAATAATGAATCAGGACTGTAGTGAACCAGATTGCACTGCAATGTATTCAAGTTGTAAAGCAATGTACATTAAGGATTCAAATCCCTGTCTTTCATTTCCACCTCATAAAGAAAATCTATGGTCATGATAAATCTGACGATTTTTACTGACGATTATTACATTTTACAGAATATAAAAATGAGTATGAATATTAACTAATCGGCTTTTAACTGTTAGAACTATGTTTGACTGATTATTTGAATATTGACCATTCAAATAATACAAGTATCCTTCGGTCGTTTGATATTTGAACAGTATAACATTATTATTATAATTACATTTGTTAGTTGTCAGTGATGACGTGCTCCTAAGGCATTCTGTTCTTTTAGCCATACATCAACCCTTTTAGCAATTTCATCTTCATCTTTTTTCCTCTCAACTGAGATTATGTTTCTCAAGTGGTAATCCCAACACTCGCACATTGTAGCACATTGTATCACTTTGAGAAATGGCAAAGACCGACAAAGATGCCAAGATGTGTTGTCACTGGGAGAATTTTACACTAACCGATTAACATGCTAGCATGCTATATGATAATGGTAACAAAGTGATTTGGTAGTTGATATGAGTTAGTTGTAATATAAACATTTGTAATACATTTAATTTATAAATCCTAACAATATATTGTTACTGGTAAATGGGTGATGACCCGACAAGTGTCAGTTATCAGAATTATTTTTTAAGAACATTCTAGTGTGAACTGCTGATGTGGAGGGTGAAACGTGTAACAAAGGCCTTAACCTGACAATGCCAGATTGAGGTTTTCCTGTGTACAAAGAGGACCTTTGCAGAAAGAAGTGAAACTACTTCAACATGCCAAGCCATTTCATCCCTTCATCATTTCAGCATAAAAAAAACCCAAGCCCCCCACGATGCTGAAAATCTTTGCACTGTGGAGACTGTGGGCTGTAGGCTTACTTTATTAGGTGGTACCACTGGTACCAGCAAGCTAAAGATTTCAGTTGCACAAATACAAATTCAGTGGCACACAGGTTAACCGTTAAATACAGTGTGTTTAACGGAGTGTTGTCATTTGAACAGGTTCTTGACAAAATGTTTAAACTTGACATATAAAACGGTGGCCGCTCCAGTTAATGAGCATTAAAAACAAACAAGGCCCAATAACAAAAATACAGAATTATATGTCCCTGAACTCATGGGAATAAATGCCTTCATAAGAAGAATACAATTAGTGGTCTAATAATGGTCTGTGTAATTACTATTAAATCGACCACTTGGATTGCAAAAAATTAGAACATAGGACGGAGAAGGTAAAGATTTTAACGTTCAAAAAACGAACCACTTTTGAGGTAATAAAGATACCAGAAGGAATAATTTCTTCAATAAATAATTATCTACATGTGGCCTACACAAATTATCGATTTGCTTCAATTGTATTGGAGAGCCATTCTAAACTGCTTTCCGACATCATCACTGAAACAAAGCAGCTCCAGCTCATACTGCCTAGAGAGTGCAAAAAAGTAGTGTAATGACACTCCACCATGGTACATTTTCTACAAAGGAGATTAATAGATTTATAAACAGCAAGATGCTCACTTAACCCAGAATCAAACAACCACATTTCAAATGCTATACGATGCAACTCCTCAAAGGCAAATCTGATAAGAGGTGGCAACCATTGAGTGGGTCTACTTTGCCATCACAAATTGTCCAGTTGAAGGCACTTCAGTAAGCAGCAATTTAAGTGAACATTCGATTAAGGCACAACGAAATGCCTTTATGTCTTCATAAAATGCTTTAAGCAGCATTTTATGCATTTCGGATACAGCTTTGGTAAGAATCAAGCCATTGCTTGCATCCAATTAAGAATTAATTTATACAACATTGTAGACAATAGATTATGCTTCCTACTTATGCCACCTTATATTCAAAATTAGGTTTTCTGTAATGGTGCCTTCAGAACAGGAACCAAGTAGAATGCCTACATTCAACAGTGACCATGTGCATTACATGCATCTCAAATGGTGTGCAATATTCATGGTCATTCATCAAAGATGGGCATTTTCAGTCCACTAGTCGCTAGGGCAGGCTTCGCCACTGAATTCCCGAATCGATTCTGATTCACAAGGTCTCGACTCAATTTCTTGGGATATTAGATTTTATAATATTATATTATATATTTTCAGGATATTTCAGTCAGACTACAAATTTTCGTTGGATATGAAGGAAATTCTCAGATAACTAATGCTGTAAACTGTACCAAGGGACCCTGTAACCTGATGCCTTATTAAAAAACAATAATGTTGACGTTAAGAATTGACCCCCAAGCAGTTACATTAATATACTATATTCAACATAACCAACACTCTACAGCAGTCTACACAATATAGTCCAAGTTGAAGAACCAAAGGCTGGCCACATAAGACTAACGTGGTTAAAGCTTCAAGCATACATTAAAAGATTGATCTTTCTGCCTTGTAGCGACCCGAGTTTGTATAACAGCTGAGTTGCTTAGTATAATGTTTACATACACCCTTTTTCAAAGTAAGCTAAAATGCATTTTTCTACATGTGTATCGCTGCAGAGGGCTCTCCATAGCAAATGTGTTCCACATCACACCAGTTGAGTTGGTTGAGTAAGTTTAAATATAAATAATACAAAATCAATCACCGTCTGCGCTGACATCGAATCAACGCCATTTTTTAAATGTATTTTATCAATGCACTTACTGATCACTGTGGGCAAGTGAGCCGCCCTCAAACTCTGCAACGGAGGTAAACATAATCAGGCGGCTTCTAGTTTCTTTACCGCGAAGCAGACTGAAACCACTGACATTTCAACGGTACGACGGGACAAGCCGAGTGCCGCAAGCCAGCGGTTGTCGCAGCTTCGCAGATTTCAACCTTTCAGCAGCGGCGAGAGCTCATTCGTACATCCATCTTTATTATGCTACCACCCGTCTAATTAGAATAGGGTATTTAGAGTCGCAATGCGTTACAGTTCTACATGCTCGTAGCTTAAAATTACCGGGATATATTTGTAGTCGTTGCTGATCCTATAACGGATACGTTCTCTGAATAAAAACCGCTGGCCAGCCCGTACCGCTCTCAATGTTTAAAATAATCCTACTATCGACACTTCCAAAACCCCTCCCACTCACGCCGCCCACACCACTGCGCTATGCTAGCTTGCGTCACACCGTTGCCAGTCAGAGTGTAAAAGAACACTGTTGCAGAGTGGTTTTATTCTGAAAATCCCCCGCCCACCAACTGGGACGGGCTCAATCTTACACACTGCGGCTTTAAATTAAGTAATGAAAAGACCGGCTGATCGTGAACGGCAGCGCACCTGACTGCAGTTACTCGCCGGGGTGAACGGCGCTGTGGAGAATCATCAACAAGACATGAAATAGCCCAATTAGATAAATTATTAGATGCTTTGGGAGGCTACACGTTGTTAAACACTAGTGCATTCCATAAATAAAATGTGGAATTCAATGTATGGCGAGCTTCTGGAATTCATATCTCAACAAATGCTTTTCTTTGGGGGGGAAGCATTCAACAGACTGTAGACAACTGCTGCTGACTAGCAGCAACGACTAGTCAATAATGTTTAACATCCTTACTACTCGGGCATGGTTTGCCATTTGAAGCAGCATGAGTATCTTGCATTTTTTTCCATGAAGGTACTGTATGATTAATGATTATAATCAAATTCCTCATCACTGCCTGTTTTGTAGTTATCTATTGCTACCTACTCAAACACTAAAATATGTTCCGGCTATTGGAAGTTTGACAAATGCCTTGGCAAATGTACTTTCCATTTGTGCCATTTGTTTCCCAGCTGTGTATTTCCTTTGTTAATACTGCCTTACATCATGAACAGAGGTCTGTGCTCTGCCTCATGTGCTCTGCATTTTATATGGGTCATTACTATAAAAACAGTTTGAATAAGTCCATAAATGCTCCATCACTCCATTATAGCAAATGCCTCCTTAGCCTTTCCTAAAACCTTATAAGCCGCGTCTCCACTCGTCGACGCATCTCTCCTTGAGCGCTGGTGGCTTTGTTCTTTAATCAAGCAATCTTTTATCAAGGGAAAATGTACTTAATAGCCAGTACCAATTCAAAATGTTAACCAGGGTTTTTGTTCACGTCCGTTTTCAGAAAATGGACTGGATGAGACCTGTATCTAATTGCTTTGCTGGCCGCACATCATACAGCCGCTGCACTTCAGTCGATGGATACTTCATCTTAGACAGACTTCATCTTAGACAGTCCGGACTGCTGGTGCTGGTTTTTCCATTGGACATTGTGACCATGTTCGTCTTGCACTGGTGCCATGTTCGCAGCCAGGGAAAGTATTTCCTGCTAAGATACTAGTTAGTGTACAAATTGCACAAAACAATGCCCAACCACCCAAATATATATTTTTTTATGTTGGTTTATTTTTCATTGGTCTAGGACATAACAATGTAGTAAAACACCTTGGATAATAACCATGGTGCCATATTCTGAACAAAACATTCTTCGATTTTATTTTCGGGGGGCTTCAGGAATGTGGAAAGAAACTTAAAATACATACCTGGAAAACATTTATTAAAAGCTAAACCTGACATTTTTCAGGAATGTCTAGCTACACTATCACAAATAGGCTTCACTTGGAGCCTGCCCTTACAATTACAGCCTTCCACTGTGAGACACTTGGCAGCACGAATAGCCATGCAGGTCAAGTGTGTTGCACAAAGGCCACTTTGACTGTAGCTGGTGTGGGCAGGGAGGATGTAGCTCCCTTACTTTACACACCTAGGGCAAACCAGTCTCTGGATCAACCGTCTTTTCCAGTTTATGCTACTGATAACAATTTACAACCAATTCATGTCTCAGTTGAATGGACAGAGATAAGGCATTGAAGGATTGTCGATTTTGTAATGATAATAGTAGGAAGTAGGAAGGGCCATGTGTGCAACCTGACGTCTTTTTAAGTACAGAATCAATAATTACTTATTATTACAGTTCAAGATGTTATAGAATTCTCATGTGGGGTTTTTTTTCTGACACATATGTTTGAATTAAACATGGTCAAACACTTGGTGACCATAATGGATTAATCATTATAATTTACAAATTAATTATAATCAACAATTACAGCAAATCAATCTTCATGGCAACACTACAATAATAGAGCCAGCATGGTATTTCTCTCTCTTTTTCTCACACACACACACACACACACACTTTGGCCATTACCGATCACAACTCAAGAGTGACAACAATAATGAGGAAGGAGTTGTTATAATTTCCATGTTATATAACAGGTTTGTGTCCCATCAATGTCTGACAATGACGGGAAGGAAATGGCTTAGCGGAAAAACATGAAAACCTATGAAAACAATAC
>OMKQ01005741.1:16830-41533 GCA_900302335.1 Phycis phycis
GGGGCTATGGCTTTCGAGTCATTTAAGTCCAATGCCTTTATTGTCTACAGGGATAATATCGGTGCAATCCACCACAAACTTGACAAAAAGCTAAGACCTACAACAAACGGTGTGGCCTTATGAAATCAGGTTGATTACTGATGTCTGTTGAAGGGGCTTTCTGTTGTTTGCTGCATGCATGCATACACAGGTGATTTGAATCACATAACAATGGCACAGCCTAAAGGTTTGACTATTTGTGTTATTTTTATTTGATTGGTTATAGCAAAGTGATTTAACGTGGTTTAACGGTATTGTGTATTGGTTTGCATTATGTTGCTAATTGATATAGTTGCAAACAGTTATTGTTTCACCACTGTAATTTTTTTTAATCAAAAGTGACTCACTAGGATGTGCTAAAATTAAGGTAGTTCATATATTATAGCAGTATGATACATTAACTTCAGTAACATTCAGTCATTCTTGTAATTTTCCTGGCAAACTGGATTAATGAATCCCTGTTTCTATAAATGTTTGCAAAAATGTGCAAAAATAGAAATCATATTAATTGTAAATGTGAACATGAAAAAATAGGTATACAAATATGAAAACAACAATATTTTCAAAAATATAAAATAAAGTCCTACGTCTCGAGCAAGCACCAAAAAGCTGTGGCATGTGTGCCTTAATGACACCTGCAGCCTCCATTCCAGAAACCGAGCGTTCATAAGAGTGCACTGGTGAACTACAAACTTCATTCGTGAAGAGGTTGTGTTGGAGAAGGATTACGACTGAGCTGGGGCAGACCAGGTTTGTGGTTGGTGAGAAATGTATCTCCTTATCAGTGTTGCTGCTTGAGGTGTCACTCCGGTTACCGAGGCATTCCCCTGGGGGGTTGCCGTGGACACAGGACGACAGTGAGTTGTGGGTGTTGATTTCACACGCTGTACAGTGGGAAATGGCTGTGATTTGCTGTAGTTATTCCTGATACTGTTTGGTACTGTACGTTTGTAGAATTCTTAGAAGTACCAGCTGGCTGTTGGGGATGAGGAGGAAGATATTGATTATTTTCCAGTTTCATTATTGTGCACTGTAATACCTCAAAAGTCAACTTGAGTGCCATCAACTCATGATTAATTCCCCTCATAGCACAACATTCGGCTATTTGCTCATTACTGGTGAATAATTCAAGGATTTTGAAACCTGAAACCAGAAAATGTAAAATGTCTGTAAATTCTGACTGGATTTCCAGCTTTGTGGAACAGGTCCCAGGACAAAACCCTTTCCGTCCTGTCAACAATCTGCAGAGTTCAGAAATGTTCACCCCATGCCCCCCTCTCTCTCTCTCTCTCTCTCTCTCCATGAGGAAATGATTGCTAGCATGAGGCCCACCACAAACCCCTTGATATTCTGGCTACCAGACCATTAAATGTCTTTTAGTAGGCCTTGTTTACTACCATCTGTCATAAATAGCTCAGTGCTCACCGATTCTGCATGATCTAACCCTAAACCCATTTAGACAACCATTGTCTACCATTGTCCAAGTGTCCATTGTACGAGTGTCTGTTGTGTGATTGATAGAAAGATGATCGGACCTGCAGGGTAAAAGCATTGATGCGTTCGATGGTTTCATTAGGACGTTTGCCAAGCCGTTCCTTGAGACACATCCTCCAATTTCAAATCATTTCTGACACATTTGAAAACTTCTGTTTTTGTGCCAGAGAATGTCATCACCTATTACTATCATTCCAAAACCAAAACAAAACCTGTAAAATCCTGATTGAATACACATTGGTCATTAATTTCTGGTCTGTTCAGCATCTCTCTTACAAATAGGAGTACAAAGTTACATAAACCACCCTGTATGTCGTCGGTTCACCAGGTCTCAATACAATTATACAATCAAATTCTATCAGTCCTTTATCTTCGTAACCATGGTATGCAGGGTTATTCAACTTCAATAAGCTTCTATGTCAAATGACATAATTAGATGTACCCTGAACTCATTATGGACCAGGTAAAGGAAATGCATTGCCTGCTACAACATTTTGAAGCTGCAGATACATAGATTATAATGGAATGTAAGCATTCAACATCAGGAAAGTATGAAGAATGCTATAGCACAAGTTAGCTACCAGTTCTGCTGGGCTAGGAGTGCTGCGGGGCTATATCAAATAACACATGATAACTTTATTGAATCAGCTATAGCTGATTCAATAAAGTTACCATCACCCTAACTACCTGATTCAATACAGGTAACATCACCCTAACTACCTGATTCAATACCGTTACCATCACCCTAACTACCTGATTCAATAAAGTTATCATCACAGTAGCTAACTTATTCAATGAAGTTACATCACCCTAACTATAGTTAGGGTGATGTAAATTCATTCAGTTAGTTAGGGTGGTGTACATTTATTGAATCAATTAGTTAGGGCGGTAACTTTATTGAATCAATTAGTTAGGGCGGTAACTTTATTGAATCAGAGCGGTGGATAAGGTGAAGGTTGTTTTAATGGATAACCAGGATGGTGATGACTTGAACAGCCACAACGAACGGCCACAACATTCTGAGAGCTCCAAAAGTGAGCTAAGAGGCCCTTGAAATGTATTCATAAAATGATCAAAATACAAAAATGTAAAATTAGCACACACAAAAAAACAATTTAAAGCTGACATCAATAGTTTCAGTAACATAATAATAATAATAATAATAATAATAATAATAATAATAATAATAATAATAATAATAATAATAATAATAATAATAATAATAATAATAAAAATCATTGTGATGCTATCTTCCCTCATCATCATTCAACCTGGGCTGGAGCATCCGGCCTCACATGTTACATCGACATATATTTTGCATGGAACATTCATAGGATACCCTATGATGCTGTTGCATTACACAGCGACATGTGACCAACTAACTGCAAAGCCCTCTGTGTCCCACTACAGCTAATTGCACAGAGGCTAGTACAGATTCATTGAAAGTCAATGTTTGGCAGAAAAGGGAAGCATGTGTGCACAATTATGAAACAGGCCAATGCCCGCCACCTTCTTTCATGTTTGTTGAGTTGTATGTGTGTGACACGTTAGAAATAGTTTTTACAAGGGGCATATTGGCTGTCCATGCCTCATTCACAGCACGAGAAAACCCGTCTTACAATGATTTCTGCACGATGTCTGTAACGTGTCTGTAACAGACCATCGTAAAGTCAGTCAGGAGCTCATTGAGCGCTCCTCATATCACCCGTGTTGAACAGAAACATGTGGAAACCATTTGGGTCTGAGAGTTTTGAAATCCTATACAAATCCAGAATTTAACAGAATTCGGGGCTTTCGACCCTCCACCAGTACAAAGGCCTGCTTAATTAACCTTACTTAGCCCTGCAGTCCTCCACAATGCATACTTATGTACATTCAACAGTCGTGCACACACCTACACACAGGCGCACGCACTCACACGTGGGCGCATGCACGCACACACACAAACACCTATATACACACACACGCATGCACACGCGCACACATGCACACACATATTGAAATAGTTTGTGTGTGTGTGTGTGTGTGTGTGTGTGTGTGTGTGATGCAACATTAAACAGACAGTCTTTGTGTCGCAACTGTTGATATTCTTTGAATAGGGAGCATTGATGAGTTGTGTTGCTATACTGCCATAGCAAGCCGTTGTATGTGCTGGGTTCTCTGGGACTGATCAGTGGTCTGCAGGCCCCCGGTCTCCTTCTCCATATGGTTCTTCCCTTTAGGTGGAATTAGGAAACAGACATCAGTGGTAAACAATGTATAAAGAGATCATCAGTAGGTTGTAAGCATAGTATGCTCAGATTGCTCAGATTTTCAACGTTCATTCAAGGTTTAAGATTTCAAGGCCTGAAAACCTTAAACCAATCCCGTATATGGAAATAATAAAGCATCGTGCAATCAATGAGAATTTTTGTTTCTACAATTTAATTAACTTTGTAGGAAGGAGGTGTTGTTCAATGGTATTTTCACTAATTTATTTCTTCTATTTCAAAACACACAAATGCACATGTTAACCATGCAGGCTTTAGTCAGTGCATGCCAACCTCATTGAAACAAGCCTGTGTATTCAGATTCATTAAAGTTTACATATAATTACAACATAATATTCCATTAAATGTTTCCAGCAGCTGAGAGTGCTCGGATATCAGGCTGAATTTTTGTTTCCTATAAAGATGGCTGCAATTACGTGCTCTGTTCTAAAAGCTGCATTCTGCCATTTTTCAAAATATGTCGCTGCTGCTATGCTTTACTTCGGAAGGGTCTGAAAGAAATTACCACAATTACCAATATTGAGTCTGCACAGCCTCTCCAACTGTGTTACTTGACCTCCAATAGTCAGCATACGCCTCAAAAGAGTTATCCTTCCTCAAGCTGTACCTCATCTTATTAGAGGCAAGCACACTTCGCTTTGTTTTTAATTCCAACTTAATTATCATGCCAAATGCCTAAAATCAGTTTGGTGTTATTACTATAAAAAATTCTGTTTGGTTTGTTAGGATTCAATTATTTTTTCTTCTGGAGCTTGCAAACTGCAAGAACTACACCAACTCAAGATTTTTGCTGTAGGTTGGTTGATGTGTTCAAATACCCACCCTCACATCCTGACCAGCACCTCGTAGCCTATGAGTCCTGGAAACAACATCTCAAGTCTTGATGTGTCACAGGTCCAGAGCACACACCAAGTCTTTCTGCCCACTGCTGCTTTTCCTCACTTCAGCCTTGATGTAGACCCATACTCCATCACACTGCACATAGGGTTTGTTCAGTCCAACTGCTCTGCTTTAAGCATTCATCTTTCCATTTTCACGAGTTGACCTTTCCTCTAATAAACCAAAAAGTTACGCCAAAAATATGATTTCCCATTATGCCAGGATTATGTCCAAGATGAAAAATTAAATGGGGCGAGAAAAAAATGAATTTGGGGGGATTTTGGAGAAGTTCAAAAGAAAACTAGATGAATGAATCAGTGGAAACTAATTAGTAATTTTCCATGGATGACTGGCACAGCATTATATACAGCTGGGACACTACTTTCCCACCTAGACGTCCCTGGAAGGAGGGCAGCACTGGGTTTCCCTTTCACCTTCAGACGCCTCAGAGCTGAAGAGGCTGTTGATGGAGACTATGATTAAGATCCATACGAATACATTTGACTTTTATGACAAGGATGTCAAAACTTGAATCATTAACTCACAGCATCACAACTCAACACGAAAAGTTGATAATATTATTCTCACCCACATAATGGGGTGGGAATTTGATCGGATATGTATAACTAAGTAGGTAATGAAGAGGGACAAAGCATAGTGTGCCGCTTTATTTCAAACTTGATTGCAAACCTATATTTTATATCAAAACTCGCTTTTTATTTGTTAAACTCACTATCAATTCAAGTGTAGAAAAATGTGAGAACATTTGTGTCATTTTTCAATTGTGATGTAATGTTATGATATTCATCACGATCAATTTCACCTTTTGTTAATATTATACACAATATTTCACAAACGTCATTTAGTTTCGAGTATGGAGACTAAAATAGAATGGAACAGAATTTCTTTGTCCACTAGGAGGAGATTTACTTTGGCTTCATGGACAGTCAATGAAGTCAAGAGTTGTTAGACAAACTAAACACAGACAAAGAGTTCAACACGGTTATGGAATTTAGTTTGAATGGATAGTTTGAATGGATAGTTTGAATTTCTATAAAAATCTCGATAGCGCCTCCCTGAGGACAATAGGTGGAACTGACTATGGAGTGAGGGCAGTAGCGACAACATGCAGATGTCTGTGCCTGGTCAGTTGCCTTGTTGGGGAGCAGTTATTGAGTCAGTGGATCACTGGCGTTAAGACAGTAGTCCAAGAACATTTGTCTGTGTCATCAGAAGTCTCTACTCACAACGTTCATTCAGATGGGAACCAAGTTGGTTGACAGTAGTACACAGATAGTTGTTTATATCATCTGATTATTGTGATGCCGATTAAAAAAACGTTCAGTTGTTTGTCTTATTGTTGATTGTTGAAGTGTAAAATGGGTGACACAACACTTGTTGTGAAAACTGTCTGGTTGGTGGTGAAACCCACGAAATGGGGGTTAAAGAATCAGAAATAAAAATCTAATATAGCAGCACTGCAGAGATCATTGAAATGCTCCTCAACCCTATTGCTACCAGGGCACTTTATTGAGCGAATCTGGGCATTCATAATATTCATCCCTCAAAGAAAGTGCTTAACGTTTTGTCCAACTCACCAAGTGAGTTATCGTAGATGAAGGCAAATACATAGCATTACATAGGCTACAATGTACTATACTATTACATACAATTACTATTACTACATACTATATTTTTTTTTTATAAAGAAAGAAGTCGAAGGAAAGTCAGGACACTTCATCTCTGGATTTCAGTTTCTTGCCAGTGGGTTGGACTTGTGAGATTTTTCACCAAAATATATTTTATGGGAACTATTGGAATCCAAGATTAGCACTCATTGACACACCAGCCCTATAGGTGGCGCTAATACACGTTCAGTAGTTGTAGACTGCATTTAAAAACATATATGAAGAAAATACATAAACACGACTAGGAGTTGTACCACGTTTTTATATTTTCTCAACAACGTGAGTAAGCCCATAACTAACATAACATTTTCACGGAAGTTTAGTTAGCATCGTAAATTGAAATGAATGAATGTAACATGAGCCACATAATGACATCAAAGAAACAAATGCAACACTGTCACAATTCATGTTTCTGGGAAGGAACGTGGACCCACGTTTGTTCCATGTGCTTCAATGAGCTGCTTTGATGGCAAGCCGATCTGATGGGAATGGATCGTTGGAAGCATGTTTGACATATTTGAGTAAAGCATTCAGTCTATAGTTGCAAACTGTTCTCTGTTGAAGGGTTGGAGAGGGATTGCGTCAGTTTGAAAGATTCCATGTGAGAGAATCGGCCAAGTTCTTGATGAAATAAAGTGCAATATGTGGTGAAGTTTGTTTACTGAAGAAACGCCGCCCATGCAGTTTAATATCGTGGTGGCAGGCAGCATTATGCTGTGGGGATCCGTTTCCTCAGCAAACATCTTGTTAGAACCGGCGGAACGCATGTGGAAAAAGCAGGTACACTGCCCCTATTTGCTGATACTGAGAACCCGTTCAGGCAGCTAAAAGCTGAAGCTTGGCCAAATTGCTCCCACAGTGTGCAAATATCATAACTACTTCCCCCAAAAGACTTCAATCACACATTGGAACAGGATACTTGTCTATTTTCCTGCTGGCCAATGTGTGTAGCCATGGTTGCTAACGACATATGTTTCCATTTCAGGTCAAATAAAATAATGCCAAAGAAAAAGAAAGCAGCCGCCTCTGTTGGCACCAGTGAAGGACCCGCTCCTAAAACAGCGAAGGCCCATCACACTGGGCCGGCCTGTCTCTGTTCAGACACCCCTGCTGGTCTCTTCCAGAGTCTCATCCACCCCATGGGGCAGGAGGAGTTCTTCAGTGACGTCTGGGAGAAAAAGCCACTCCACCTCCAGAGGTCTGATCCTGCCACTGCTTCGTACTACCAGTCTCTGTTCCAGCTGTCAGACATGAAGTCTCTGTGTGCCCGTGGTTTGGAGTACGCCAGGGACCTTAATGTGTGCCGCTGCGTGGACGGCAAGAAGAAAGTCCTGAACAAGGCGGGCCGCGTGAACTACAACATCCTGAACAAAGACTTTCATCAGAAGAAAGCAACCATCCAGTTTCACCAGCCACAGAGATTCAAGGTGAGAAACAGGGATGTTGCTGGGATTCTTCTCATAAGGACCTGGCTGTTATTATTATTATTATTATTATGGGGTGTACAATGAACTGTAATTGCATATTGACGTAATATTAATCAACATTCTAAAAACGTATAATAGCATTATAATGTTACAGTTACAATGCTATGCTTAACTCATGCTAATGCAGGAATAAGATGAATGAATTACAGTGTCATATAGAGCTTGCACATCGCAACCTCACTTCGCAATGACTGACGCCATTTTGGAATCATAGGATAATTGGAATTACATTAGTAGTCTTAGTTTTAGTCTCAGTTACGTTTTTTAGTTAATCGTGAAAATGGTGTAATTATGGGTAGACATTGTTGTGTTTGAAACTGCTACAGCATTTCTCATGCAAGAAGGTTAGATTTAGGATTTCAACCCAGTACCCAATCCAGTACTTCAATCCTCTTTAATCCAATGCATTCTAAAGTCTTAACCTGGTGTCTGTTGTCCATGTGTTTGTGTCCTGTCAGGACGAGCTGTGGAGAGTCCAGGAGAAGTTGGAGTGTTTCTTTGGCACTCTGGTTGGCTCCAATGTCTACATAACGCCGCAGGAGTCCCAGGGCCTCCCCCCGCACTATGACGATGTTGAGGTGCAACGCACAACAAACACACCAGAATTCATGCTGAAAATGTCATTTGTTGGTCAAGCTAGCAGCCTTGAATGTGTGTTGTTAAAATGAAAGTCTATGAGACGTTCACACATTATTGAAGATGCGGTAGGTAAGACTCCACAGTTGTAAAGAAACAGAGAGAGCAAAAGGGCAATATTTAGAAAACCAACCAATAAAACATCCCCTCCCTCTCCACTCCTCTCACTCACTAATAGCTGACGGATGGCTGCGGCATTCTTAACAAACGACCCTGAAATGATCACTAATGATCACGAATCTTGAGTCTTCCTCACAGCACCTTTTTTTTTTTAAGAGCTCATCTTTCAGAGTGACTGAGTTCCTATGTGTCCTTGGTCAGGTATTTATTCTGCAGCTGGAAGGGGAGAAGCGCTGGCGTCTTTACCGGCCCACCGTGCCCCTGGCCAGGGAGTACAGCCTGGAGCCTGAGCACCGCATCGGGAGCCCGACCCATGACATCATACTCAAGGTGCAGCTTTTACCAACACCCGTGTTCCTGGTATTGTAATGGTATTTTTCTGATGAAGTGCATCATCACCATAACATGTGTACGTACATATGGTGTGCAAGTAACCGTGTATGGCTTAACTTGATATTTGGGTTCTGGTTGAGTTCTGAAATATCATGTTTTAGGTCGGCTGTGAGCTGCGAACACTTGTGAGAAATAAACCTATAGGCGAAAAACTAGGCCTCAACTCCTGGCCTACACAATATTCATCAGGTGTAGCCACACAGTGGTTGAATAACAGCGTTCCGTCCACACAGGCAGGTGATCTCCTCTACTTCCCCAGAGGAACCATCCATCAAGCAGAAACCCCCGCAGGAGTGGACCACTCCACACACCTGACTCTCAGCACCTACCAGAACATGTACGTTGTCATGGTGTCGGTAGACGAGCGTCATGTTTAACACCCTGGTTAGGAATGTGTACGTTTGTGATTGCATCATCTACTATTGATGGTTATGTCTGTGTGTTCACACCACTCATGTTCGCATCACTCAAGGGACATATTTATGTACACACTGGGATACATTCTGTTATGTACAGACTAGGGAGAGAAAGATTGCCTCGAAAGATCAGTCTAGTGTATTTTGTTTAGCTTACACTACAACAAGTGATGCACTTGATGCAGTGATCAATGGCAAGCTGACTACACATAATTACCCTCACTGATGGTCAAAACCAAAGTTACTGCAAACGATTGTAAAACGATATTACATGAACAGAGTGTTTAACAGTAACCACTCAACCTTTCTTAATATTTACATCAATCTCACAATCTCTTACAAGGTAGATGAAAACAATCAAGAATAACCGGGCTACCGACAATTATTGTTATAATAATGGTGAAAAAGCAGCAAGATGACAGCTTCAATGTGTTCAACATGCCAAACCCATATGCAAACTCGTATGCAAAAAAAGTAATTATAGCTGAATCTCCAACAGTAATATTTTATTGTCTTCCTCTCTATCTCCCCGCTCAGGTCATGGGGAAACCTGCTGTTGGATGTATTTCCTAGCATGCTGTTTGACGCGATGCAAAGTGATATAAGCATGCGGCAGGGCATGCCCAGAAGGCATCTGCTGGTAAGTTTTTTTTCCTCTTTTTATTTCTCTGGTGCCTAGATAAAGGACCGTACATTGGTCAGTCAGGTCTTCCTCAAGCACATCCTGACTTAACGCACCAATGTTAGTCAGGATCAAATGTTTCTACAGTAGCCCACAATGGACAAAGGGCTAGACAAGATGCCTTTTGTATATGTAATCACTATCGCTATCTTACTTGTAAGCTATGACCTATAGTTTAACAGACCAAATAACAAAATACAAAAATATATCAACGAACCTCATCACCCTGACAACTGGCTACTCGATGCTTTCATAACCGATGACATCATTTTGGAAGTTG
Organism: Phycis phycis; assembly: GCA_900302335.1. Taxonomy (NCBI): domain Eukaryota; kingdom Metazoa; phylum Chordata; class Actinopteri; order Gadiformes; family Phycidae; genus Phycis; species Phycis phycis. The sequence continues at coordinate 27,215 of OMKQ01005741.1, forward strand.
CTACTAGCGCCTTACAGGCCAGTACAGGCCACCGTAGTTTCTACATTCTACATCGTTGGAAAGGGAGCGGTGAGCGGGGGGATATTCAGTTGGTTGCAATCTGCAACCTCACCACTAGATGCCAGTAAATCCTTCACACTGCACCTGTACTACCTTCCTCAAAAATAAGACAATCTCATCCCACATGGTCAAGCCATAGTTTGGCTTGACCTTCAACCAGTAACGTATTTCGTTTGCTCTTCCAATCACATAAAGACCTTAACGGACACCACTGGCAAGCAGGCTTATATTGTATTATTAGATATTATCTATCTAAAAGTAATTTCTCATTTCTCGTCTTTAATGTTTTTAATGTTTTTTTCCAATAATTTGGCGTCCTAATGACAGTATCACGCTGCTTTGATTTTATTTTAATTCCATGATGTAAAAAAACCACTTAAAAACATAAATATGACTTCTCACCATCATGCACGCATTCCATGTGTATCGGGGCTGTTGACGGTGAAGTCATCACACGTGTTTGTGCCGTGACGTGATCAGGCCAGTGGTGCGGACCTGAACACGGGCAAGCGCATGGCGGACTTCCTGAGGGGTCTGAGCGACCGCCTGGAGACTGGAGCGGTTGCACCGAGTTCCACTGAAATGAGGAGGGACTTTGTCACCAGCCGACTGCCCCCATATACCCAGAACGAAGAGGACATCGCACCCTGTAAGGTTCTGCGCTTAAGTCGTCTATGTAGTATGCAGTCGTTATTTCGACCAATCATATTCTTGTATTGCTGTATATTTATTATTAATGAATCTTTCCCTCTAGCGGGGAAGATTCCAGAACTGAAGGACCCGATACGGCTGAGATTTAGAGACCACATCGTCGTTACAGTGGAGCCCAACCAAGAAAGAACAGTAAGACACAAAACAGTGGTTCATGTATTTAACTTTCAGAAAGAGAAAGAGAAAGGTTCCTGCGCTATGTATGTTTCCCATTGTTAACCTATAGTGGCTTGAGTGGCAGCTTAAGTTATAGCTATATCATATTCATTTTTTAATGGAGCTATCTTATTCTTTTTTGGCCCTGTCTGCTCCCTGTGAATTAGGATGAGGCAACAGAATTGGTTGTCTTTGTTTTGCATTCTTTGCGGAACCAAAGAGAGGTCCACATGATGGGTAGTTCTGGCCAAGACGAGGAGGATGAAATCACCCAGGTAAGTCTTGTAGTTTCATTCAGTTTCTATTTCTATTCATTACCATTATATTTGAACTGGGCTGGTTTTGCAGAGAAAAAGCAAGGAAGTGACGTGAGTGCAGATGATAACAAACTTTAGGATTATAACTAAGATTTGTTTGTGATTGTTATTGTCTCAACTCACCGAGCTTGCCCTCCAGTGCTCTGAATTAGAGGTCTGCGCGGGACACGATGTTCAGTCCCGCCCACTCCCACGCGCATCTGTGATATTATGTCCCGCTCCCGCCCGCAAGACGGCAGGCAGGATGGATGTTCACACAACACATGTGCGCGGCATTAGGCTACCCCAAGCGACAACATCCGCAAGTTTCAGCTGCTCAAATTGTTTATTGCTGCCAAACAGAATCTCCAGCACACATTATGTACGCTAGGCCCCCAATCATTTGTATATTTTAATTCACTCATATTTAATTTGCGGGAGTGCAGTGTATCATCCCGCCCGGCCGCACCCGCTGTGAGCTTTCAAAATTTGTCCCGCGCCGCACTATTTTGCGTTGTGTCCCGCGGGAGCGCAGACCTCTACTCTGAATGCACAAGCTGGAGCAGAATGCAGTTCACTTACCGGCCAAAGGGGCAGTAATGAGGAGTTTCTGATTTTTACACATAGTACCTTCAGAGTACCTTCATCATCCTTTTTCATAGTCTCAATAGTTTTGATGCCGCCATTATTTTTTTACAGTGAAAATAAAATATTCAAATGTGTAAATGTGTTTTGGAGTGATTGTGCATCAAGCCTTACTTGCTGACTTTCTTCTCCCACAGGGTCTGCGTTTCCCTCTGTCCCACCTCAAGGCCCTCAGGCAGCTCCAGGAAGCGGAGGAGCTCGCCGTAGTCCAACTGGAGCTTCCATCAGATGAGGCCAAAGTCAACATGGCTTTGGCCCTCTGGACAGAGAGTTTGCTGGAAGTGTGCGAGCACATTTGAAATAAAAACATATGGCAATATCATTGACTGTTATCAGAGATACAGAACATCTGTACTAAAACAGTTTTGTTTGTGCGCGCATGGGGCATTAGGTGCTGTAGGTTAGGGTTCCCACATATCAGGACTGAAATGTGCCTGTTTAAAAAGAAATAGGATTTTACTAAATATATTAATACATTTTTATACGGCAAACGTTCTAACTTGCTCACAAATATTAATTTTGAGACAGTTCATTAGTCTTGTGTCTATCTGATAGGCTGTGACGCAAACTCAAACTAAACTTAAACTTTAAACTATTATCAGGCATGAATGATCATAAACAATGGGTTGAAAAATCAGTCGAACCTTATTCGGGTAGCCCGATTGGGCATGTACAGGGCAGTAGCTCAGTAGGTAGAGCAGGTGGACAGAGCAGGTCGTCCACTAACCGTAGGGTCAGCAGTTAAATCCCCCCTCCTCCAACTGTCCACATGACGAACCCCACAAAATGTACTGATTGTAAGTCGCTTTGGACAAAAGCGCTAAACGCCCCCTTTGCCTTTCTGTACAGTACTAAGTTTACCTAAGCTCACATCGCCAGACCAATTCACAAATGTGTGCTAGTGTTGAACCTCTCAGTTCATTTTTGATTTCCAATGGGAAATTGAAAATGCAATGGGCAGACCTACAACCAGTCAGCAACGAAACTGGATACATCCGCAGCAGCCATCTTGGTTGTTAGTTGAAATGCCTCAGCGCTCCCATATGGCCCTCCGCTGTACTGTCATCACATCAAACCTGCTTCACAATGGATAAACCGCTGTGATTGTCCTGACCTGGGCCGGTACAGCTGACTGGAACTGGAGGGGGGGCCAGACACATATGACAGAGCAAATACAACACGAGCTCACAGTAAACTGCTCGGACTAACCTTTATCATGATACATGTAATGCAAATATATCCCTTTTCATTTAAGATTAGATATTTTGTTGATGTATCGACCACCAAACCTCCAAATTCTACATACCCCACCTTTGAGAGCTATTTGAGTGTAATTTGTTAGAAACGTGGTACGTGGAGTTGACTTCACACTGTCTTGAACGCTATGATGAACACGCCCTGATGAGAGGTCACTGCCCCTGTCTCACAAGTTGGCGCCCGGCATGATTTAACTTCACCTTTCCCTACCTTTCCCCTTTCCCTTTTTTTTTGGGGGGGGGCTGTTTGTCTAATTTCTTCACAGCAGCTTTAAGTGGGCAAGGGGCAAGATAGGACGTGTTTTTTGCAAATGTATGAATCTGTGTACAGAGCAAAACAACTTTGAGTTGACCATTCCCTAATAAATTGTGAGGGATTTAACTTTATACATATTCAATCAGTGTGTGAGTCAAAACTATTTGACTGCAAAATGATTCAACTTAGTAAGTTCTAAGTGTGTGCGTGGTCGCGTGCGCGTGCGCGTTTGGTTTTGCAATGGATGTTTGGCATGATCTGGAGTTCTCGCTGCACGCGGAAGGGAAGTTGCAAGTGTCCGGTTCGTCTGTTTTCATGAACCGTGCAATTGTACAGTAATGCACAATGCTGGTATATAAAATATACGATAGGTATATAAAATGAATAAGAATTTAATTACATTTTAATTTACTCAATTGCCACCCATAGAGAGTTGTATATTTGCCATGGGTGGCTGTGATGTCGTGACAATGCGGAATAAATCTGGAGGAAACATACAGCAGTCGGACGGCATTTACAAACCCTCCCAAATACGAACGCTAATCAACAATATAACCGAGGTAAGCCATTATGAATACATCGTGATGTATTGTAGAATAAATGTATATAGAATATTTACATACATATATCAATATCCCAATTATTATTGTGGAGGAACACGAAAATACAACAGTCTCATTGGGATTACATTCGATTATCCACAGTCTTAAACACGTTTCCTTTTTAAATGGGAGCTTTAGTTGTCAAATATTAACGTTAACAATCTACTCTATAATGCTAATCTGAACATTATAATCACGGAATTTATATTGTCAACGTGTCTCAATAAAACGCGACGCTTTCAACCTATCAGTCACTGTAGCCTTTAGTCCTATTTCACTGGACGTTTTTGCACGTAGACCGCTGCAACCAAATATGATAAAAAAAAAAAACACTACTTTGCACGCCAGATGTTTCAAAATTGTTTAAATTGATTGTTTCCCAGTCCCTCGTCTCACGAACGCCACACTGGAGGAGAACGCCGGATGTGAATCCAAAATTATATTCAATTTTGTTTGTTTTGCAATATGTTAATATGACTGAGACGAAATGTCTCCCTATCACAGGTGAACCTGGCTGCGCTGATCAACCTCAATATTTGTTGCAACATCCAGATGTTGCGGTCATATCTGAGAAAAACATCACAGATAGGCCCTGTAGCAAATGTTTGAAGTGGCGCGTTGGGGACGTTTTGTAGACAACCATTACGTCACTTACAACAAACTGATTGAACTGTTGAACTGAACTGTTGTTCAATTAATAATCCTGAATGACGATTGTAGGGAGAGCAGGAACTGAACTGCCGGATGAATCTATTAGTGTTCAAATTGGCCACCTTGCCTACTTTTGATTTACTCTTGGCAATCACAATAGACACCTTGTAAATCGTATTTGTTGAATTCCCTGGAAGCTATTATATATTATTATATTATATTGATTCATTATTTAAACAAGTAGGATCCCTACTTATGGCTTTACTTCAAACATTTGATCACTGATGGATGCCTGCAATACTTTCATCTGCTGTTTTACAGACACTGTTCTTTTGTGGATGTTTGCCCAACTTCTAAACATGACGTCGCATGGATTTAAGAGCAGTAACCAGGACTTTACATTTGGACCCTGGAAAGTGACTGCGACCAAAACACATATCATGAAGTCAAAGGATATTGAGCAGTGAGTTACATTTTTTCTTACATGAATTAAAGTGACTGCAAAAGGAAATCTATACATTTTTCCTGCGCATGTTGTTTTGAGTATGAATTAAGTACAATAACACAAGAATCATTTCCATTATTGCTGGCAGTATAATTCGTTTTTCATCCAATATTCACGCCTTATTAATGTTTGCTGAATTCATTAACTTTATTAACTTAGAAATGAGTAGATTGATTATGATTCATCTTGCATTAAAATAGAACATGTGGCAACTTTCCACCTTCCCAATTCATTGAATATCTTATGATATTAGAATGAATGCATCAAACAGCATGTGGACCCATTCGTTTCCTGCTGAGCATATGGGAAGTTTCTTCCGAAAGTGTTGAAAAGTTGTTGATGTGTAGTGGAAAGTCAATATGCTATTGTACAAAAAAAAGGGATATTCCTTTTCCAGTCACTTGATACTGTGACCATGATAATAGTTTTGATTTATTGCATTGTTGCAAAGGATTTGTCAACTCCATTCTCTCATAACTTTGTGGCTTCAGTTTGGCAGAGGATATGAACCTGCCTTCCCTTCCAGAGATGCTGTTTGGGGACAACGTGCTGCGGATTCAGCACGCCCACGGCTACGGCATCGAGTTCAATGCCATTGATGCTCTAAAGAGAGTCAACAACATGGAGGACTCTGTAAAGGTTGCCTGCGCGCAGGAGTGGCAGGAGAGTAGGCAAGGAGACTATGCTTTATATTGGTACTATAATGTTACAGTTGGCAAGAAGACCCCGTGTTTTATAGTGTTACTGTAAGGTCGTGTATTGGTACTGTAATGTTAGATTAGAAAAGGGGACAACAAGCTCTATTGTTACTACAATGTATTGATGCTTTAATGTTACAATATTCAATGTGCTGCAGGTAAGATGAGACGCCACCCAAAGACAACACAGGAAAAAATACCCCCTTCCTCTGCTCCATCCATCCATTCATATGTTTCTCCACTTTCGAGTGTTGCATTTACTTCACACGCCTGTCGTGGGGCTATTAAAATGGATTGAAAGGCAGGATGGAGTCCCCAAACCAATCAGGGAGGAGGGGTGGGAGCAATATAAAATCTAAATGGTCTCATATGGAGGCAGGCACAGTCAACCTGAACAGAGATTCTCACAGAGCATTTCACTCACGCGTAGCTGACAGGTGCCTATGGCATGTCTTACTAAATTATATCTCTTTAATCTTACCTACAGCACATTCAAAAACGTGTCCATTGATTTAGCATGATGAGAATGGTTTAGATTTTAATGGTTTAGGTTTAGAAGTAAATAAATGTTATATACCAAGTGTTATATGGTGTATGTGTCCGTGACGTTGTGGTGTTGCGCTCCCAGGGCCGATTCGGAGCACTCCAAAGAGGTGGTGAAGCCTTACGACTGGACGTACACCACAGACTACCGGGGAACCCTGCTCGGGGGAGACGCACAGATCACAGTGAGTCAGCGGACAACAGAACAAACACAAGGCTGTGTCCCGCAGCGTCTGTGTCCCATTTTCAGGACGGGCTCGGTGACACCTCGGGGGGGTGTGACCGACACGCCCTGCGTTTTGTTCTGGGATGTTGTTTGGCCAGGTAAAGGGTAAAGGGGGCATTTAGCAGACCCTTTTGTCCAAAGGGACTTACAATCAGTACATTTGTGGGGTTCGACATGTGGACAGTCGGAGGAGGGGGATCAAGGTGATCGAACCGCCGACCCTACGGTTTGTGGACGACCCACTCTGTCCACCCTCTCTACCCACTGAGCTACTACCGGCCCCTTTTCCTACGGGTCTTTTCCTCATTACACTGTGAAGATGCAGCCAAACATACGGTGGTGTGATGTGTGCTCTCGCCCCCCCCCCACCCGAAGGTGACCGAGACGACGGAGCGAATCGACCTGGAGAAGCTCAAAGCCCGGGAGCAGATCATGTTCTTTGATGAGGTGCTGCTGTTTGAGGACGAGCTGCACGACCACGGTGTCTCCATGATCAGCGTCAAAATAGTATGTGGTGCCATCTTCTCTTCTCCTGCGCTTATGTTTGTTTGAATGTATTTTATGTTATTTACTTTGTTCCCAGTCACAATCACAGTCAAGCTTAACTATTAATAAAAGGATGGGTACTAATTCTTAATTCACACCCGAGAGGAAATTGTCCGTGTACAAACACGTACACGTGTATACAAACACGTACACACACACTCCTCCAGGTGCTTGACTGGGTTCTGTGTTGTTCTCCCATCAGAGGGTAATGCCCACCAGCTTCTTCCTGCTGCTGCGATTCTTCCTGCGGGTGGACGGAGTGCTCATCCGGATAAATGACACGCGGCTCTATCATGAGGCAAGAGACCCCGGAACCCTCAGCCACCTTGTAGAACAGAAGGATGTCTTCATGTTTCTACAGTACTGAACAAAAAGATGTCTTCATGTTTCTACAGTACTGACCAGAAAGATACCTTCATTATTCTACAATACTGATCAGAAAGATATCTTCACGTTTCTACTGAACTGAACAGAAAAATATCTTCAGGTTTCTACTGTATTGAACCGAAAGACATCTCCATGTTTCTGCAGTGGAAGACAGGAAGGTGTCTTCATGTTTCTGCAGCACTGGACAGAAAGCTAATGAATGCTAATCCTGACCTGTGTTTTCAGGCGGGGTGTGAATACATGCTCCGGGAGTTCAGCACAAAAGAAAGCAAAATTGCAGACCTTAAGGTGGGTAATCGCATGCGGTAATAACAGACTAACACAGTATGTTATGGCCTAAGTATGTCATTTCTATTGAGTCCTCTGCCGCTGACCACCCCGTAGTATTGGAAGTGGATAATTTGGGTCTGACAAATGTACTTATTGTAAGTCACTTTGGACAAAAGTGTCTGCTAAATGCCTTAAATGTAAAAAGTCTGAAGCTCCAGAGTCCTGGAGTAGATCAGTGTTAATCAGTGCCTCATCCCTAAATCAGTAAGACCGTTTTACATCAGAGGTGTAAAAAATATGGATTTGCAAATGTGTTACGATAAGGTTATGGCAACAAATGCCACGCTGTCTTGCAAAAACTAAACGCATGCAGACACGCACGCAGGCCGGCACGCACTCTAAATATGACAAAATATTACTGTTAGAAATGTGTGGATGATGCTTTCCCCGAGCACTGTACATAGCTGCCACCTGCTCCTATGTACCATAGGATGGGTCAAATGCAGAGAACAAATCTCGTTCCATATGTAAATACTGAGAATGATCAATAAAGACCGAAAGATCCCGATTCTTCTACTTCTTGATTATGAGAAGTTGATGTCGAGAGGCAGAATATATATTTCAAGTGTAATTCAAACCGAAATGTGTGATGAGTGTCAACTGATGAGTGACGGTACAAGCTAACGATGATCATCTCCTCCTTGTAGGACGTTCCTGCTTGTAAATACACGGATCCTAACGAGATCGCGCAGCACTTGACTTTAAAGCTGACCAAGTGTGAAAAGCTGGAGCTCCCTGTGACTGATTCCCACACGACTGTTGCCGAATGAAGTGTGTGTGCGCGTGTGTGCGTGTGTGCGTGTGTGTGTGTGTGTATGAGTGTGTATATAATACGGTGGTTCGTGTCTAGGAGGATTTGCAACGGTTTTTCGTTTCAAGTGAAACATCAAGTGATCGTAAATACAAGCATGGTACTTGCAGATATTTCACGAGATGAGGGGTTTTACATTCTACTTCACGCTGTCTTACAAACGTTTTAACAGATTAACAAAAGGCATTCTATTTTCCAAATGCATTCGATAGTTTGCATATGTTGAATAAAACGTGCGTAACAGGAATCCCCCCGCATGCTTCCTCTTGACTCTTGACTTCTGATGTTCACTGAGCTTTCGATAAAAGTGACTGCTAAGGTTTATTCCATAGGTTTGTCCACTTTTGTTTTAGCATAGACATCACTTTTTTTATTTTATTTTTTTGATAAGGACAGCTTATGTACAATGAAATACCCTCCCCCAACATTTTGAACTAGCACAAAACAAATGTTAATTTTACTTTGCTATTAAATGTACTTTAATCTGCTGAAATGTGTAGAAGTAAGGAATGTTGACGCTAAATAAAATGTATTGACAATATATTTGTATTTTCTGTTGGGTCTTTTCACAAAATGAGACAAAACTTTGAAGAATTGCTCTCACATCTCACATCACACTGAGCACAATACTCACTTTTAGTTCCACGTTGTATTTGTTTGACTACACTGGGCTGCACATGCTTTAATCAATACAGTACATTTCAGCAAATGGCATAGGCTCCAGAAAATAAACGGTTAATTTACCGACGGGTTGGAGGTTATTAATGTTTGTTCACATTGTCATTCACATGAGCACAAGTAAAGATAACACCGATATTATTACACTTAGAAGGTTGTGTCTAGGTCTGTCATGCCGAGTTCCGTGGATGTGAATGTATGTCTGTCACCGCTGGGGGTAGCATACTGCGTATTGTACGACAGCAGCAGGCCATGGAGTTTCTTTAGCCCTCCATCTCAACGGGCACATGTGAATGTGAATCCACTAACAGCCACTCCCCAATGGAAGTAGAAAACATACCTCTGAAGATACGTTGAACTGCTGATGTTGACTTTCTCCCTCTCACTCTGTCACTCAATCTCTGTCTTCAATCTAAATCAAGAGCGATGACAGGAAGAGATGCCAGTCTGCCCTTCTCTGCTACACTAGGGTAGACGCACAAGTTACAGCCCTGCATGTGCATCATACAATATGTATAATAGTACAGTAGCAGTAGTAACAACACTGAAAACCTGTCTGTGATTATGGCCATGTATATAATGTTTATGACGTTGGTTTCTTATCTTTGTTCCCTATTCTTCTATTCTACAAACATATAGCACCATAACAACTACCTGAGCAAATCATAGCTCGCGTGTTTCGAGTGTTCGTCTTCATTCATGTTTTTAATGTTTTTGCAAAGGCCGCATTTTTCCCGTCGCGTCAGTCGTGCATTTTGTTTAAACGCAATTTAAAGGAGAAACATTACCTTTGTTTTGAAACAAACATGCATGTGAGGTTTGCCAACAGAGAGGCGGCCCTGGCTGACACTGTTGTCACAACAACGGCAGGTGTGTTGGTGCTGTGGTGTCTGTCAGGCTGGTAAAGAAAGACATGCTCTTGGCAGACAGAGTATCACTTTTAAATTCAAAGATGTGTGTGTTCAGCATGTTCAGCAAAAAAAATGTAATTGTAAATTAGATATCAGATATCAAATTGAAATGATGAATGAGGGTTACCATAAAATTATGCCCATCAAATCAACATGACAGCCATTGTATTTACTTTAATAACCTAACATTATTACACAAAGGTTAGAGACACACTTGTCCTAGAAATAAGATACATTTGGACCTTCTAATTCCTTCTAAATTATCCCTTTCCATCTTGAAATACAAGAATGTCTAAGACACTTTCAAACAAACAACAGATTGTTTTACAGTCTCCCCTATTGTACACCTGTCTAACCAGTTACATATGTCCTGTGCTACCTGTTTTAAATGGCTGTATACACAATATATCCCAATATTAGCAATAGAAATTGTGGTTTTCTTCCTTGGGTCCCCTCATTGACCAACATACGGAAATTCAGGTCCTATATTCAAAAGGCCGTGATAAATCCTAATCATATAATGACCATTGACCTAGGCAGACTATGGAAAGATACATACTCTCAATCTATAGTGCCTGGACAGTGACAAGAGAAACAAGAAATGCTAACTCGTAATGAATTCAGTGTAAGCCTACACTGTAGTGTAATCTGTCTGTAATTCCAGGCTAACCCCTGTGTATCTTCATCTTATTTTGAGAGTTGCTTTTGCTTGTTTCGAGAGATCTGGCAACACTGACTTCATAGACAATAGTACTGATAGGTGACAGACGATAAGCTGTCCACCACCTCTTAAGCATATCAAAGGAAAAAGTAAGAAAATGTAAAGTTGTAAAGTATCTAAAGTAGTCTTTGAAATGAAAGAGATGTAAAAAAACAAACCAAGAACAACTAAATTAAGTGCATATAACTTTGAATGTTGCATGACATGTATGATTAATATATTATCAATTTTTTCTTCTGTGCTATTAAATGGCCTTGGTTTAAAAGGGTTTGAGGAATCTTATTCATTTGTATAATGCAACAGAAATTCCTCTAAAACTAATAACAAAGAATCCTATAACTGGCCGAGATCTAGGACCCTAGGGTATAAGTCTCTAGACGTGGAGTTTACCAATGAAAAGTTATTCACATGCAAAACAAAGATGAGACATGATACCGGATTGAATTACTATTTTTTATATTCTTCCTCCAGTTTGAGCTTCTCCGTGTTGTTGCTGAGAAACACAGAATCACCGCTCGCCTGCACCTTGTCGAAGAAGCTAAAGTCGGCCACGTAGCGGCTGTTGTTGTTGCTGAAGAGCACTGGCTTGAACTCGTAGCCCCACAGGATCTCCTGGGGCACGTAGGACGTGCGGCTCTGGCAGGTGGCCGCCGTGGACTCCATGGTGGCGTTCAGGGTCACCAGCAGCTCGAAGTCCCGCGTGTGCAGGTTCTCGGCCGTCAGGCCCGCCAGGGGGCTGCTCTCGTCCAGCACGTGGTAGAACGTCAGCGGCAGGATGAGGAAGGGGCACTCCCCGCTGGAGTCCATGAAGAAGCTCACGCTGCTCTGGTGGACCAGCGTCTTTTCGCCCTCCTGCGTCACTTTGGGGTGGAGGAGCTTGCCCGTGAGCTGGCACTGGACCAGCAGGCTCTTCCTCATGTTGGCCACGCGCACCATGATGCAGAGCGCGCCGCCCCGCCGGCAAACCACGGCCGAGCGGCTGAACTTGATGGTCTCGGCCCGCTTCTTGGGTCGTGCCAGCTTGGCCAGGAAGGCCCCGGTGACGAAGATCTCCGCCAGGCCGGTGATCACGAGCTGGGCCACCAGGGTGAAGATGGCCAGGGGACATTCCTCGTTGATGTAGCGGAAGCCGTAGCCGATGGTCGTCTGGGACTCCAGGGAGAAGAGGAACGCGCCGGTCAGCGTCTTGGCGTTCTCCACGCAGGGCGTGTGGTTGGACGGCAGCGTCTCCTCAAAGTCCCCGTTGCCCATGCTGATGAAGTAGAATATGACCCCGAAGAAGAACCAGGTCATGACGAAGGTGGAGGCGAACAGGGTGAGCTTGTAGCGCCATTTCATGTCCACCACCGTGGTCCAGATGTCGTGGAGGTACAGCTTGACCATGCCCTCCACGTTGTCCACCCTCACGTTGTTGTGGCCGTCCTTGGACACGATTCGCCGCTGGACCGGCTTGTTGGTGGCCATGTTGCACGGCGTTGGGCACAACTCGAGAGAGAGAACTCCTTTCCTGCAGGTCACTAAAATAAATCTCATCAGCTATTTTTTTTGGGGGGAATTTTCATTCAGAGATGAATTAAATAGACATTTGTGGGCAATGACACATCTAACACATCTAACACATCTAATACATACATAGCAATAACTACAGCTTTACAAACAAATCACAATGTATGAATCCATTTTACAAAATACCACACTTTTGAAAGCATTCTACTGTCAATATATAAATATTCAAATATTGATAATTATGCTACAGCTACCTGAAACAAACAGTAGTACTTTTAGAAGTTCATTTTTTGTGCGTGTTGATTTCAGTAATCATTTCATTTAAGCAATCAATCTCTGCGTTTCAAGACTTGGTCTCAGTAAGTAATTGTGTTCTCACCTGTTGTCAGTAGCGTCAGCTCGCACTCGGTGTTCTCAGTGTCTCCTTTCTCTTATTGTCCCCGGGTTGTTTGTGTTTAACTCTGCGATATCGAGGGCAGTTTGTGGGAACAGGAGAGGAGGGTTTTGTTCAGCGAAAGACCCCACCTACCTGAAAAAGGTCGGTATGTTCTTATCATTTTTTTTGCCATAATGCTTCCTGCCGCCGCACACACTCATTCCGATCACCCTGTCTAATAGTTGACCAGAGAGCAGTATAAATCAATCACCCACAGCGATTAGAAAGTTTTTATTCAGCTGTCATTCATAACTTTGACGTGCTTTCTTTGTTGGGATATGTCTACATACATAAGAAAAAACAATCCATAAAGAAAAAAAACATGGCAAAGACATGCCGTGCCAATATAATTGTCCTTCATTTTATATTAGCAGTTTAACTTGTGTGACCTTGAAGTCTGTTGCTTAGTGTGACCATGCATATCCTTAAGTTTGTCATTAACCTCCCAGCGTTTACAGGAAATAGACTTTGTAAGCGCGCGCGTGTTTGTGGGTGAGTGCGTGCGCGCGCGTGTTTGTGGGTGGGTGTGTGCGCAAGTGTGTGTGTGTGTTTCTGTTTTCAGGCGCAACGAATGTCCTGCAAGTCAACATAGCTGTCAACACATGTTATGTTCAATGTATCCATGATGTGAAAGTTGTCGTAGTATAAGACATGGTTTCATTTTTTATGTGGCAATCCGAACAAACAACGAAATCGCCTTTTACAATTTAGTTTACTTTGGTTTTGGATAAAATGGATAAAAGCGTTTTTTTTTTCCCCATAACTGTTTGTCGGGGGCCATTTCATTTGAAATTTCACTGAATGTTATGTTAATGAAAACATTAACATAGTTTGAGAAGCCTGGCTGGCCCTTGAAGGCACTGATCAATCACAGACCGGAATGTGATTGATTACGTGATTGTGGTTATCTATCTTTTAAAGGAATGACACGTATTAAAAAAAAAACCCTGAAATAATTAAACATGATGGTTGGTGTTTAATGGGTTGAAATGTTTTTTTTTTTTTTTAGAATTAGACGCACAAGCTAGAAGTTGGTGTAAGATGTGAACGTGAACGTGGGGTCGCGGCCCAAACGGTGGGAACCGCTGGATCAAATATCTCGAACCGTCCACCAGTTGGCAGAGAGCTGTAGCACCACCTGTTGATCGATGGCAGTCGTTTTTTTGCCGGCTATTAAAAGGGACTTTAGACTACTGAACTGTATTAGTTGATTTCCCGGTCAAAAACATATTGATTACTGTGACATACTGATTTGATGTACACATATCACGACATTTCATCAAGCTTTTGAAACATTTTATTTATTTGTAAATCTCTCTCACTCCCCCTCTCTCTCTCTCTCTCTCTCTCTCTCTCTCTCTCTCTCTCTCTCTCTCTCTCTCTCTCCC
>OMKQ01005777.1:3517-23297 GCA_900302335.1 Phycis phycis
CAGCATATACTAGAGGTGTTGTCCTTGCACACTTGATGCGTGCATGACATTTGCACACGTGCACACACGCACACGCATACACACACACACACACACACACACACACACACACACACACACACACACACACACACACACACACACACAGACACATGCATCATGCACAGGTTGTCTTAGCTCTTGCCTCAGCTCTGTGACCTGGCCTCTGTGTGCCCCTCAGTGTGAGCCCAGACAGGCCAGCAACGGTAGGCTGGGTAATGGGCTGGAGCCCAGGGCCCATGCGGTGATGGCGAAGGGTAGGCAGTATTCAGGGATGGACTGGCTGGCTGGCTAGCATAATCAGGAGCTGAGCTTGGTTACCTCTGACCATTGGGTACTGACGGAACCTAATCCAATGGGTTGATGGGGAAGGAGGAAGCCCTCTGTCTACTAACCCCCCCGACCCCATCCCCTGTCTCCTGCTATATGTCTCAATATCTTTTTCCCCTCCCTCGTCATCGTCTAGTCATCATCCCATTTTGAGGAACATGGGCTGTGAGAATGATTTGTGTACGTTGCCATGGGACCCATGATTCACGGCAGGGCTAACAGGATTAGTCACTGTTGTTCCTTTAAAGGCGCTGTATGTAAGATTTAGGAGCTAGTATTTGAGTGTCATTTGATAAATGTTGGTGAAATGGTCTGTGAGAATATCTGTTTCAAGTTGACTGGGCCTGCCTCTGTCTGAGTCCACTCATATCGTAGACCACTCCTGGGCATATCTGTGTTGATTGTTTCAGGGGAATCCATCTTGCCTGTCAGTCAGAGTTGTGTGAATGTAAGGCTTCTCAGCGGAGGAGAAATGTATGGAGGGAGTGAGCAGAGGGAGAGAGGACTTTTGTTTTATTTTGAAATCTTGCGCTCTTCTGTCCTGTTCTGTTTTCTCCTTCTGTCTTTATATCTCAAATATTTGCAACAGCAGCTTCAATATGCGTCAGTCGACCAGCGGAAGCAGCATATTTAAATAGAAATATTTTAATGTGCAAATGAACGCCACAGCTTTTCCCAATTAGCTCCTTGTTAAGAAATTACCAACCCAATATGGAGGGCAGTAATAACAAGGAGTGCACAATCAGAATCAGACTCTGTGTTATAATGAGAATCAGACACCCTCGAAGTTGTCGAGTTCTGGTCCTGGACGTTCACGGAGGCTGGTCCTGCATGACAGAAAGTGAGAGGAAATGCTGTTATGGATGTAGGTCATGTTCCCGTCTCTGCCTTAATCAGTGGCTATATATATATATAAACTGCCTCCTCCTTTAGAGAGACATTCCGTTAGCTCAGTCGTGGCTTTGCGTGCCTCTGTGTTAGGCATGTCTCTCACTCATCTTTAGACAGAGCATGTATCCTTGGCTACTTATCTGAATGTGCTGTGTAGACCTTGGGGATGAATGGCAGCACTAGGTATGGGAGTGGGTGGAAGTGTACCAGGAGAGAGTACTTCCTTCTGTTGTTTGTTGTTGTTGTTCTGTTGTCTCATATCCTTTGTGACATGGGTTTCGCCATGATCAACACGCAGTAATTTAGAGGTGAAATACACGCACACACACACACACACACACACACACACACACACAGACACACACTATCATATTATTACAGTTTGTCTTACTCCGAGACTAGGCCAATTTGTGTTGTGCATATTCCTCAAATGCATTTAACAATAAATGATAAATAGGTCAAAAGCCTACCACCCGCCGTTCACAATTAAGAACTGCCTGTCGGAAAGCGATAATCATGTCTTGATTTCATGTACACAGCAGAACAGACACTGACTCCCGACCTGAGTAATTAAGGGTTGGTTCATTAACATGGGCCACATGTTACATGTGCCATGGCTTATTTTTGAATTCAACATTCATCAGAAAATTTTTGTCACACTCATTTATTAAGTACTTTGTGTGTGTTTATTGTGATTCATTACATGAACATATTTGTGTTTTGACAAATGGGTTATCTTCTTCTTTTCAAATGTCATGATAAATCATGCTGTTTTAGTGATGGTTTAGGTGAGGTTTGAGTGACGCAGATGATGTAACTGTATATCAATTTGTGAGCGGCGTACAGCACATGATTTGGTTAATAATTCAGCAACACCTTGGAATAAGAATGTGGATGCAGAGCTGCATGTTTTATAAGCAGCAGGACGTCTCTCTGCACGTCAGACCTTGAGGTGGCAGTGCAGTCGAGACATTCTTCGACGGCAACCTGCTTTCCGGAGGAATTAATGGGACGTTTTGTTGCTCACGGGACACCAAGGGTCAAAATGAGCTTCACTTGTAGAAAATTAGTAATATTCCTTCTGTTATCTGGCCAAGGAGCACTTGGACCTAATTTCCCAACACAGGGCTTTTTAATGGAACCTTTCTAATGATAGCTGTGGAATTTAATTTAGCTCCAACCGAGGTTCATTTAACACCTAAACTCATTTAGGAAGAATTATACTTAAGGAGGATTGCAGTGTCGAGAAAGCCTAATGACCCCGTCTATATTGGCACCCACTCACTCTTTGTCTCTCTCTCTCTCTCTCTCTCTCGCTCTCTCTCCCTGTCTGTGTATCTAGTTAAATTAGACGACTAATTAATCCCCTTATTGTGTGCATATATGCAAATACATAGACAACTGCTCCCAATACACAGACACACAATACACACACACTCACACACACACACACACACACACACATACACACACACATACACACACACATACACACACCTCCGCACTGCAGCAATTGCATTCCAATATACTATTCAATATGACTTCTGCTTTTGGCTGCATCTTTTCTCTTTTCTTTGCTCTGTCTCTCTCCAGATTCGCTCAAGTTAGCTCACAGGCTTCACAGGTGTAGCTCAAGCCACTTCAATCAATTGTAAGTGACATCAACCTTGATGTGTCGTTCTTTGGCCTGATTTCACCTGACAGGATGTAGTCAGATGGTAGGCTTTTATACCCACTCATGAAAGTCTTGAGTCTGACATTGCGCCTGAATTGGATTAGATTGTGTGTCTTCACGGATGTGGTCGGACGGTGTGGTCTGAAGTGATTTTAGGTTTTTTTTTCCACAGTTAAACACTTTTTGGTGCTTACTCGATATTGCCAGCATCGGATGTTTCAGCAAGAATCACACTGACTTCAAGATGAGAATTACCACGACAGAAAAAAAATGGTCCTGAAACCCAAATTAAATGCAGTTGACAATTTATTCAGATCCTTTCGTGTCCTCTGTGGAGCTGCATAATTTCACATTCCCTTGTATTTCTAATAACATTAGTGGGATTATCAACTCGGTCTGACCCAGAATTTGAATTAGACGACGAGATTATGAGAGACCATCCGTCTTATCTTATGGACCGAAATAAAACGAGAGAGAAAGAGAGACGGATGAGATGGGCTGATGAGATACCTGGCGTCGGCACTTTACACCGTTTCCACCGCGTTATCTGTACAATGTTTGTATCAACGCACGACAAAATAAAAGCACAAAGCACCTTGAATGGTTGAGTGCGGCGTGCTGTCCTCCCCTGAACGAGGGGGTTATTTTTAGCCGCGCTGCCCTTATCTCACCATACAGCCGGCAAAGGGCTTGGCTCCGGGAGACACGGGAAAGGTAAAATACATGTACTAATAACCTGCCATGTAGCGTGTGCAACAGGAGAGCGTCGGCCACGCTGAGACGCCAGTCTGTGTACACGTCTCTTGTTCGGACGCAGCAGCGTGCCTCGCAGAGCACCCAAAAGGCCCTCGGGAGCGCAGGGATGCACGATCCAGCCGTGACTTTAAGCACTGATGATGTGCGCGCACCTTTTTGGGCACGCCGTAGCACACGCAATTCATTAGGTGTTTGAAAATAGGGATAGGACTGTATGCCAGCGTCACGCCACGGTCGTCCTGGCTGGAATGATTTCTCTTCTAGCTTGCTGTGGTAATATTATAATATGCTGAAAATGCATTGAAAAGCAGTGCCAATGCTGTGCATAGAAAGATAAATGTCTTTACCAGATGAGTTTACATCGGTAGGAGAACTTTATTGACTGTGACACACGTGTCGAGATTCAAGGATGGGCTCACCACTCCCTGGCCTTGTGCCAGTCATATGGATTCATACAGCATGTGGTAAAAAACATTTACATATCATGAATTATTATGCAATGTACATCCGTGATCTGTCCAATTAACTGTAAAATTGAACTAGGTAATATTGATATTTGCTGTGACTAAATGTCTATTTACTGCAATTAAAACATATTTCCTGTAATTATTAAATCATCAAGCTTATTTACGTTTCATCTCTTCAAGTTGCTATGTGTAACAATTCAACTAACTCGAAGTGAAACATGACCTGGGCATATCTGAAGTTACTGCTGACCGATTGTGATTTGAATTATGTTATCAATAAACCATCTTATAATTCATATATTTTACTACAGCACTATCACCACTGTTTGTTTACAAGAATCTTACTATCGACACTGCCATCACCCCTCCCACTCACACCACCCAGCCAGTCTCACTACGCTAGTTAGAGAGTCAGCAAGTCAGAGTGGACAGAACACTGATATTTCGATTTTTGGATTCTGAAAACGTCCCGCCTCAATCTTAGACAAATACATTTTAAGTTGTGACTTAAGTTGCTTGTGTCTGCTTTGTCTTCTTTTTCTTTTTGTCCTAACTGCTTCCAGGTGGGCTTACATCACTACGAAACATGTGTGTTTGCCAGCATGTGTGTTTGGAACATGTTTGTGTATGTTTCCTTGTTTCCACACACACTATGCAGGTGTTTTCGTGTGTGTGAGCTTTTGTTTTGTTTGTATCCACTTCTGCTTATCAGCCTGCACTTGTGTTTGCCCCCGTCTGTGTTTATGTGTTTGATATTGTGTGTGTGTGTGTGTATGTGTGTGTGTGTGTGCGCGCACTCTACTGCAATATTGCCACGGGTGTATATACGCCCACCTGACATTATAAATAATGCCAGCCTGTTTATTTATGGTTCCTATTACAGTGTTAAAAGCAGTTCTAGGATACAGTCGCAGCCTCCATTCTTTCCGTTACTTAGCTTTAAATAGCAATTTATATGCAGCCTCAGTTAGGCAAATGGACAAAGTAAAGTGTATTCATTTAAATAAATAATGAATTACTCTTGTATATGTTGAGGAGAATGTGCTCTTCTGTTTCATTTAGTCATTGATGGTGTTCACCAAAGTAAGCTTTCTGACAAACTGTGGAGCACGCCGTGTTGCGGCTCCTCATCATGGCGTTGCCGGAGTGTGTAAGCACACACACACACACGGTCACACACTGGCGCTTCCAGTTGTTTTCTGGCTGGTAGAGCACACTTGGATCTCGATTTGCATCAAGTCTTAATGGACCGTTTCGCCAATTGTCACACCAATGTTGTAAATGTCAAGATAATATAAACGAAATAATACACAATTTTACTACATCACTAAATATTATCAGTTGAAGCCCCCTGCAACTATTTCAGTGGTTTTTGTTGTTGAGCAATAATATAAGAATACTTATATCATAGACTTCAAAAGTACTACATTTAGTATAACACATTCTGAGACCAGCAAGAGATCATGGGGTCGGAGTTCAAGTCAGGTACAGTCGGACTGCATGGACATTACTGGCTTCTCGAGAACAACATGATGAATAATTAATCGTTCGTTTTACAAACATAAAGTTTCACATTTTCAACTTTAGTGGTCATACATTGCTTGCATTCATTTTGAAAATAACATAAATAGTATAAATGATTAAAGACAATAATAAAAAGGTAATAGATTGCAAAACATTCTCACAAACACCATGTAGACTATACCCATTATGTGAGAATGCTCTCACTGTACCTCTGAAACATGGTATTGCTACACCATCACAATGAAACTAGTTGTAAAAGTGCAGAAGTTTTATGTTGGGTATGTAGAAAGAGTGATTATCTATCATGAAAGAAATGTGATGTCCAAAGTGTTCCTTGCTGTTATTTCCAACTTACAGTATCTATTTTTCATTGTGCTTACATCATTAGCGCGATGGAACCAAATTGACACAAACAAATTAAGAACAAGTAACTTTTTTTTTGTACTGGTTGCAAGGTTTCAAACTGTGAATTCCGCAACATTCTCAGTGGCATCCTGAATTAGCATATATGTTAGTTGGCACAGGGACAAATTAATTAAAGGAGTTACTCATGAATAAAACATGTTGAGGATACATGGGAGAAGAGGGAAGAAGTACGAAGGCTCCCTTCCAGTTCCCCAGCAGCCCCAGAGACCGGGGTTCAACACCCAGCCCTGTGTGTCAGCACCTCTTCCACCAAACAAGCTCTGGTTCCTGAACTGCTTCCGTTCAGGATTCTCGTGACCTCAGTGCTGACCAGCCTGCGCCCCCGCCGGGTTCTGAGAGGAACCATCGTACTAACGGCTGCCTCATCGACGGAGTGCATCGACACAACGCACCGCAGGAGCACAGCGATGGCACGCCGCCGTTTTCCAGCAATATGCCACGCCCACTGATGTCGTCACGGTTCGCTTCAGCTCAGGGAAAACAAGCCATTTTTTGGGTTCCAGCTGGGAACCAGCTTTCAGGGTTCTGAACCGAAAAAACACAAAATGCACTGAATGGTTCGATATTTGGATGGACGAAACGGAATGGAACCCTTCCTTGGTGGAACAGCGATATTGTGTGAAGTGTGCACATTTTTCCCTGGTTTTATTCATGGTTCTTATTTATGGTACTTGGTATGGTAGTTCTTTATGGCACTTGGTATGGTAGTTCTTTATGGCACTTGGTATGGTCGTTCTTTATGGTACTTGGTATGGTAGTTCCTTATGGAACTTGGTATGGTACTTCTCTATGGTACATGTCCTTGGTATGGTAGTTCTCTAGTTCTCTAGTATGCTTCTCTATGATATTTCCCCCTACAAAGACATGCGAGTCAGGCTAACGGGAGAATGTGTGTGTGTGTCCGTCCGTGTATCGTGTGCGTGCGTGCACATACATGCGTAAGTGCAAACGTGCACTTGACCGAGCAATGAACCGGCATGCTGTTCACAATGCCTTCTGGCCTCCTACCGACAATCTGTTGTGATTGGCTACGGGCTCTTGAAAATAAATAAAAATGATATGAATAATACAAAAGAAGTTACAAATACAAATGAACAAATAAGGTGCAAAGCGGCAGACTGATGACATTTTCGCCGGAGGGCCCACAAACCTCCCCGGCCTCCCGCCCATCTGTTCCCCACGGCTGCAGCTCCGCTGAGGGGGTCGGGGCTCTGCGGCCCAGCGTGCACACCGCACACACACGTACACACACACACACACACACACACACACACACACACACACACACATGAGAGCAAAGTGGCCGATCCTCACCGCCCTCCCAGAGCTGAGGTCTTTCAACAGCCCACCTCGGGGAGTTGGGATTTATCTTCTGGCGTGCACTCTATTTATTCTGTGTGTATTCTTTCCTTGCAGGGCTACAATGTTCTCCATGAAGGCCAAATCCAGGCTTCATTATTTAATTTGTTTGGCGGGGGATAAGTCACTGAAATGGTTGTGTTTTTTTAACCGACTTCCCATCAACTTTTTTATACAATGGTAATGAAATGTAAAAATGATTTCACTGTCTGCCAGTTTCACTTTTCCTCCTGTCACACTTTGTTTGCCTTGTGCGTTGTCTAAAGTTAAACCAATGAAGTAAATAATCTTCTGTGAAATGCACTTAAACTCTTTCATTCACACCCTCCTGTGGTTTTCTTGGTTAAATCCTAATTGTCACCTCTTAACATAATTCCCCACTGCCATTAGCTGACAATGGTCTCAAAAATGGAAAGCAATCTATGAAAATGTTATTGAGCATAGTCAAACAAACTATAGTAGGTAACACCAAACCCATTGGAAGCACAAATTGAACTAAAATTGTATATTGACTATAGAACTCAAGCTGCTCCATCTGTCTCTAGCCAAACAAGCCTGTAATATAGACCTGATGGGGTTTTTAAACTAAATGACAAAGTGTACCGACAGACTGGTGGACGCAAGGCGACAGCTGGGGATTGGCTGATTAATTACCCTGGAGATGACTAATACACCAATGGTGTCCCATTTCTGAGCATCCATTTAACTACCAATGGAAGCCAATAAACAGTAACAGATGTACAGAATAGAGTATTTTATTTATCTTGGGATGAACACGAAATCATGACCAAAAAATACATGAAAATCTCCCCAAATTTTCCAAATATATAACAATCTGTCTCACAATGAAGATGTCTTGCACATGTCTACAGTCACCCTGACTCTGATAATACCATGTATTTATTTCAGTTTTAGCCGCCCTATAAAATAGCTTTAGTATAAAGGAGGGAAAAGGTTTACTTCAACGTTTGTTGTACTTTTATGATAAAAGCGTTCCTTTATGACTAATAATAACCTTAAGCAATCTATGAAAAGAAATATAAACTGAGTTGTTGTTGTAGCAAGTCTGAATAGCTCCCTGGTATACTGCTTTGTCTGGTGTCATTGGGTTACACTGAATCCTTGTCAGGCTTACTTTGACTGCATCAGTTTTTAAGCAAGCCTTTGCGACTTTTGACGTAAGCCACTGATGGTGATTGCACATTTTTTGATTGAGTTTAGTGATGTAGGTCTACTCTGTGGAAAGCAGGCTTTGCAATTGCACCTTTGTCCAAGATACTATTTGAATCTATGTGTTTATTTACCTCTAAAAGCATGCCTGTTCTCCTGGCAGTAGAAGCTTTAGATATATGTAAATATGTGTGTTTGTGTGTGTGTGTGTAGCTTTATTTATTAAATCTCAGACATACAGTATGTGCTTGTTACGTCTTTGATTAGATATAGTTAAACCTGCGATATGTCCTGCATTCTCCACCATGGTTATGCACAGTGATATAACAACATAAGTTACCATTCTGTACTCCCTTTTTAGGAGTCTTTGTAGTAGGGGTGACCTCAAATCTTCGAGGATTTCGAATCTGGGATGGAAAGACGTTTAGTCAACTTGGTCTTTAACAGTCTAATCATCCTGTCCGGAAAATTGTGCGTGTGTGACAGTAGAACTTTGGATTTGGTGGATGGGCGTGCGTAACGATACCACAGCAACGTCTGTCTTCTGGAAGGACAAGTCTTCCTTGTGCAATTTCCTGTGTTTTATTTTGCTTTCAATGAATGTCCTTTTATTGAAAGGACCATATTCTGTAATGGCGGTGACACAATCCAATCATTAGTAGTTCACATTCTAGACCGTTAGTCTAGAACAGGGGTTGGGAATCTATGGCTAGTGAGCCAATTATGGCTCTTTCGATGATGGCAAATGGCAATTTTGAGCTATCTTTACAATTTCAACACGATAATTAACAAGTAATGCGTAATTATAGTAGGTCATTTTGAAGTAAACCTTATGACATACATACATTTTGAAAATAAAATTCTAAATAATAAATATTCTGATCGATTTTGTGTTCCAGGCCGAGGCCGGACAGATGACTTTGCCTTTGTGAAAAGAGCAGGATCTGCCGTAATATTGAATGATAAAATTGCATCGATGAAATGGTCAAATGTAAAGCGGCACTTCGATATGTGCCATGCTTCATTTGCATCCAAATATCCAGCTGGAGACAGCAGGAAAGGGCTTGTGAAGAGCTACAGCGGAGAATACAAACCAGTCAGCAGCAACTTCATGGATGGACCAAGCAAGGTGGCAGGAATTCGGCTGGCTTTGCTAGTGCTTTGCCAATAGTCAAGAATGGAAAGCCATTCACAGATGGCGAGTATGCCAAAACATTCATGCTTGATGTGGGCAAGGAACTGTTTGAGGACTTTTCCAATTCAGACAAGATAATCAAACGAATATAAGACATGCCTTGCAACTTAAGGTCATAAACGTAGGGACATACTTTTCTTTGGCTTTAGATGAGTCAACAGATGTTAGCCATGTATCTCAGTTTAGTATAATTGTGAGGTACGCTGCAGGTGACACTGTGTGAGGAAAGTGTTGCTGTTTTGCCGATGAAGGGATCAACAAGAGGAAAGGATTTATTTAAATCTTTCTTGGAGATCGGTAAAGAAAGAAAATCAAAATGCTGGCAAACTCCCAGGGAGTTTGCCAGCATTTTGAAACCATTAAAGTTTGCCAGCATTTTGAAACCATTAAAGATTATCCCAAAAAAATGTTATGCAAACTGTGTCAAAAGCAGATGTCATATTTCACCACTCACGCTTGTGAAAATCTCTCGCTGTAGGGGCATTTTTGCTTTTCTGCTAAATTGAATTGTTCTGCATTTGTTCTAAATGCTAAAACGCATCATTCACATGCATTCTACATTTGTTGTCATTCAAAAGCTTCCACATATCTTTATCTATGCAGGTTTTGTCGTGATGGGATGTGATTACCGTGCGTAATCAGACAGAATGGAGCTCTCCGTCTCCGTAGAGACCGGCCACTGTTTGATTTCACAGATATATTTTAATTACGGTATATTATATCAGTTTAAATTATAGTGTATATAAGGCTAATACTAGCCTATATTCTCTGACAAATTGCATTCTGATGCTGAAATGAATGGACTCGCACGTTGTCGTCGTGTTGGGAAAAGTAAAATGTTGGTAGAGGCAGTTGGTCATTAAGCAGGGGGGAAGCAATGCAGCTTGGCCTATAAACAACTGTGGGAATCCCTGAGCTTCTTTATATATATATATATATATATATAATCTGCCTTGACAATGCAAAATCTTAGTCGAGGATACCCCTACTATGGAGACAGTAAGCTCACTGTAGCCATCAGCATATTTAAGTGGTTAGTAATTTGTCCATTCCTTCATTAGCTAATAACCTATTGATTAGTTCATCAAAAAGTAACAACATATTTCATCATCAGCGGGAAATTATTTAACAATAAACTTTTTGTTATACGTTCAGTTATTTCGTCATTTCCATGGCATTCATGGTCGTCGCATGGGTGAGGATGTGGAGTTTGAGGACTCTCCACAGTTCGAACCCTGCGCCCTGGACCGTGGCGATGCTTTTGTTTTGCACCGACTCTCGCAGTTCACGCACGGCGACTATAAATTTGGTTAAAGTTTGAACATGAAAGCTTGAGTGGGGAATCAATACAGAAACAGATAGTGTTGCTTACTATGCAAGACCCTGTAAAGGTGATTTCTGGCTTGGAGTTTTCGTCGAGGAAAAGGTGTTCCCATGGTAACTTTGGTCGGGATGATTAAACGAAAATGAGAGTTCCCTTCCTGGAGCAAAACCCTGCTGCTGGGTATTTGTAATACATAATATAGATCATAAAAGAACTAATGGCTAAATAAATAAATGTTGAACTTGAACAAGTGAACCCCAAGTCAGACACATTCTGTGGTTTACTATCCAAGTGTTTTATTTTGCCACAAAAACATCTTCATCACACAGGCATTATGAAAATAGCACCCAATTATGTCTCATAATAATGTTTCTGTTTCCATTCTAGGTACTTGGGAAACACATATAATAAGGGATTTGATAATTGCTATCATTGTTGCCTCTCCAGCTTGAGCACAAGATTAACAGAAACAGCAATAAAAAGATGGCCTTGCCATTATCTGTAAGACCCTGGGATAAATAAACAGAATCATTTCACCCTGTCAATTTCCCAATGTTGAAAATAAACCATGGATTGGTTGAAACTTAGACCAGCAATAGTGGAAGACAGTGGAGTACCTATGGTGTTGTTAACTCCTAGACCAAAGGTACAGGCTTTATTCCACTCTCTTAAAAAAAAAGCTACATTCACTGTAAACAGCCTTCACTTAACCATGGCAGTTTCATTGAAATTCAGCAGCGCTGTACAGAGACCTGGTCACAACACAGCAGCACATTTAGATATGACATAGGCCGACGGTGTAGAACATAAAAGCATATAACAACGTGTTTCAAAATCATGACTGTGTCTTGTGACTTTATAGCATGATGCTACTTTGTAGCCTACAATGCTATGTTCTCTCTCTACCTAAGAGAAAGAGTTCATTGATGTATGATTTGGAGAACAGAATGTGAGAAAGTGGCCTTGAATTGGTGCCACACACGGCACCGAATGAGGGTCATCTCTTTTGCTCTGTGACCCGTGAGTGCTCTTCTCTTTTGAAGCCTGGAAACATCTCTCTCGCTTTCCTCAGTCTCAGCAACATTTGCTCTCTTCATCCTGGAAATCCTTGACATCTTTTTTTATTTTTTATTTTAGGTTATGTGAGAGCTTCAAAACCACCAGCTAAATTTAGCTGATCCCATAACGATGAATCAGTAGGACCGGCAGAATTCAATTACATAAACCTAAGCGTTTTAGAAGGAACTATAATCTCAAGAGGGGCTCACGTCCCGTCGTTTTTGTGATGTCAACGTGACGCCGATGCCGAGAGTAGGTAGGCTTTCAATATTCACGTCCATATTTTTACGTTAATATAATATCCCCATACACAACTGTCATTTATAGCTTCCAACCAGAGTTTCTGATGTACTATGGAAATTACCTTCTTAAATTTCACTACCCCAGTCAAACCACACATAAACTAAATATGGCTATTATACCTTTCACAAGTACTGCAAATGTGGGGTACTGAATTAGCAATATGAACAGTTTTTGTGTCTAATAACATGAAATCACAATTTCAAAATAATTCTGAACTCACAGAAAGTTATCCTTCACGTTGGCGTTGTGTACTTGAGACTCACCGTGTGCCTCATTTAGTGATTGATTTTTTTTTGGGTGATTTTCTATGTTATTGTGAAATAACAGACATGGGAAAAAAATACAGCCAGACCGGGTAGTGCTTGCTACAGTCACTCTTCACCTCATATCACTCCAGCTGGAACACTCTCACAACTTTGTCCTAATTTTACGTTGATGTAAGCTCATAATTCCTCGTCTCGGCCTCTCTTTTTTTAATTATTCATTCATCATTAAGTTGCCGAGAAGCAAGTAGAAAACAAAACAAATCACAGATGTCTTTGTTTTGCAGTTACGGATGCGCGTGTGGCCAGGGCAGGCCAAGCCATGCTGTGCCTGCTCTGCGTCCGCCCAACACACCGCGGGAGTGTATTCGCGCTGCCGCAAACCTCATCTGTCCACTCAAACGCTGTGATAGCGAGAGGTCTGGCGCAGGAAGCCGTGCCCACCCTGTGTAGATAATATGCAGTCTGTAGCGGGAACTCCCGAGATCCAATGATTGAGCTGTGGCGACATCAGACATGCTGACCACTGCGCCTCGCCGAAGGTTCGCCATGCTGTTTTGGCATTTTGAGTGCATTTCATAATCAACAACAGTCAATGGAAGGCTCATTCTCAACAGTGCATGCTAGCTAGGTGAAAAAAATAAATAAAGGCGTCACAAAGCTGGTGTTGGCCGAGTAACCATGGAGACCACCTCCCTCCTTCCTAGAATGTTCAACCCCGAAGCAAACTGGGTTACCCTTTAACCATCTAAAGATGGTAATACAAAGATTTTTTTGTTGTTGGGTTGAATCTCACTCTTCCTCACAATCTAGTTTGACCATTCACGTTAGGACTTCCCCCAAATGAAATGCAAACAACACTTCTTGTCTGTAACATTGAATTAAAAATGACTTACATCTCTCAATAAAATCAATACTTTGAAGGTTGAGGTTTTGCGTTGCTAGAGATCTGTCACCCTCACTTTCGTAACATACTGAGATCCTCTGTCACACCCATTATAAATCATTATCCTTCACACTGAAAATTGTTATTTACTCAATAGTTTTCACTCAAAAGGGATTTTAGTATGATGCACGATGAAAGCAGTAGCATTCCTTGATGTGGCAACCTTCACCCAAAGGTATAATAAACCAGCAGGGAGCCTGTTAAGTCATTGAAGTTTGTACCCATATACTGTACATATATATAGACTTGATGTTAGGCAAAAACATCAGGCGTTATGTGAGTAGTCATGAGGATTTGAGAAAGAATTAGTTTCATGATGCTGCATCAAAATAATAGCATTTGTATTGTTGGCTAAATTCTATCAATAAAAACCAAGTAACTGTGATTGAACACCAACCAACATGGTGTCTGGCAGTTGAGGACAAATTAACCAAACATTTTCTTTCTCTTTATAATTCCCAGAGATTAATGCTTATTTAGTTTTAATAAATCATTCTGATCCTGGTAATTGGAAATGACCATGAATGGGTAGAATCGAAACGAAGATGAAGAGATACTCACAGGTACAACTATTTCCCTCATAGGTCAAAAGCAGACAGATCATCAGTTGAGACATCATTCAAATTCTGTTTGACTTTCTCGATATTTTGCACAACGCTACCAAGTCCATCTGAGACATTATCTGTTGACAATGACAAACGGTATTGTGTGAAATGTGTTTTTGAGGGAGGATGGATGATTACCATAGTGACTAATTATTTTGCGCTTTTTTCTCTATAGCAAAATGCAATACATGTTTTCTATTCAGCTGTCACAAAAGGTCTTGTTTTCTTCCAGAAAATTGACAGACTATTGTCTGGTGCTTGTAAAGCCGTTTTCATTTTTATGGTTGAGCTTGTTCACTTTCAAAATGAACAGTCAGTGCTTTGGCGGGGCCTTTGGGTACACATTTCTGAAATGGAAATTACCAGACTTTTGAAGAATGTGGCTGTGTGTATAGGATTAAATTCTTAGATGTTTCTTATTTACTCATGGCTGATTCATGCCCACGACTTTACAAAACAACCAAACACATGTTTGTCATTGAGGGCCACATCAAGCCTGTGGGTTTTGCTGCAATTAATGGACAAAGATATATAAAGGTTACCCCTCTACATTTGTCGCAAATATTTCTTGATAAGGAAAACATTGAGGATTTCAGAGCCAGCAAGGTAATGCTTTCTGTCCCTTCTTTCTATGACATTCCACCATCTGGCATTTCAAAATGACTAAAATGAATATTTTCCAAACTTATTTTCCAAACATCCCCCATGTCAACCCTCGAGCTGGTGGTAGAATCACAGTGAAAGGTTTCCGAAAGAAGGAACATAAGTCCTCCTGTAACATTGGGGCAAACCTGCCAGTAATAGAATACAATGAAGTGTTAGCACTCAGGCTTGTGGCACTGAAGAAAATAACCTTTTTCACAGTAATCTAGGGACGCTCTGAGTCACATACTATGACCACTGTACTGTATGATAAACCAGCTTTTTACGCCAGAATATACTTCTCCTGCCCACCAAAGAAAACACATCTAGCGCAAAACAAAAAAGGTATTCGCCACTTTCTTTCGGGAACCAAACAATTTTTAAGATTTCCATCTCCACCCAGAGTGTTTTTTTGTGTGCTCCGCTGTGTCTCATCATCCGATGAATAGGCAGAACATAACAAGTGACTTGAATGGTCTAGCGGCCACACTGGAGATGAATCTGCCACCCGCCACACAGCTAGCAACATAATGGAGTGGTTGTCTGTGTTGGGTTCCTCCAGCACAGTATCGGCCTCAGTGGCCAATCCTGTATCAGATTGGTTTCGTATCAATGCAATCTGTAGCGATAGGAGTTATTAATACTTCTGACCACCAGAGGTCAGCAACAACAAGGGTTCGTAGCAACCTACACAGTAGCATTTACGCCATGCTGGATGTACATGTTAGCCAAGTACACTACAGTTGTTCATGAAGAATCATATTTGATGAACGCAAGTTTCTGTAATTCGTATTAGAATCATTGCAGTCTGTGTTTTCACCTGAGCGTGAGACGTTGCCACACATCGAACACGATGCATTCCTTCAGAGTCACGTTGTGTTCGGGCAAATGCCTCATCATATCGGATATGATTCCTCCTTTGCATGAAATATCCTTACTGAAGGTGTTGTTATCTTATTGAGTGAAGCTAAGCCAAACCTACGACCGTTTGCTGCGGTCAGCCATGGTCCAGGATCTAAACAGAACTGTCTCTTCTCACGCATTGTTGATGTACCGCGTGAAAGATTACGTGAAGTCTGCGTCGCAGGTAATGGCTGATAAGTGCTTTTATGGACTCTTATCTACATATCTCTTATCATATCTACTTACCTCATTAAGCCTTCGTTATGCTGTTGAAATATTTAGCATATTTTAATCATGGCAGCAAAGTGTGCCTTTGCTGCCAAGATTACGTTGAAGTGTACATTTACCCTCTTGTGGTCAGAAAATCTATTCGTGCAGCTTTAAGAAAAAAGACTTGCATTTGCACAGTACAGAGACTCAGGATCAGTCAGGGCTTTAAACGGATGACATGCTGGACATGCTGGACATGAAGGAAACAAGATCACCACTTAAATGCAACCAATGGTGCAGACGGTCAAGACCCTCCAAGCGTCCCTTGTTCATCTCAGCCACCGACCTCACCATCACCCTCCACCCGCAGCGTTTACCACGCCTGGAGCTACGCAGCTCTTTATCGGGCTAAGACTTTCTTTCTCTCTTTTCTGTGTGTGTTTAGTGCATGTGCGTGCGTGTGGGGAAGAGAGAGTGTGTGTTTTTGTGCATGCGTGTGTCTGTCTTTGTTTCTTTCTTTCTTACCCACAATCCATCAAATTTTCTCCCTTCCCAAAATAGATCCAATTTGCTCTGGAAATTTATCATCACTTAGGCTTCAAGACTTGATGAGTCAGGGGCTCAGCAACAGAATACTTTAAGCAAACAAGCGGGCAGGCAATCACAGGTGAACAACCCATATTGAAATCACCCATATGACATCGGACACCCCATGCTGCCATCAACACAATCATGCAAATAAACCAAAGGACACCAGCTGTATGGAAACAGCCATAAACCTGACCTTGATATCACATCTCCTTGTCACACGTCTGTGTTACCAAAGATAAAGTCGGAGGTATGTCAGCCATTCCACTTAGGTGTGTGTGTGTGTGTGTGTCCTTTTTTTACAATGCTTTCACACACAAGCAACTTGACCTATTGCAACTGTATTGTACCAACATGAAACGGTCTCTTAATCCCGGATCCATCTGTCCATCAAGCTGTTCTCCATCACACACACAGACCACTAGATCACTGCAATCTCCATCACACTGTCCATAAACCCACCTGATCCCCCCCCCCCAGGGACGAAAGAGGCAGATACCCCACGTTAGCATACACCAAGTATGGTGACCATAAGTTGCTGTCACCACTGACACCAGCAACTCTTGGGGAAAACGTCCAAATGCAAACGTTGGAAGTAGCCTTGTGTTTTTGTGCAAATTATCGGGACCTTGAGACCTGCAAAATGAAAGTCTGGATATTTTCTGTGACAGACCAGAGCATCGAGCCAGTCCAGCAATGTCAACACTCCAGAAGTTTAGGACAAGAATGGCTCACCTTCAAACCAATACAGTCTCTGGATGCATTTCTCAAATACAGGATTTTTCACAGTTCTGTTGAATCCCTCCGCAGATTCAGCATCATCCCCATGTTTTGAGGAATGGAACTGAAGGATATTTACATTAATGGGTTTATTGCATGGTTGGATGGGCAAAATATGTTGTTATCTTTGAATACTCGCCAAAGCATTTTGAAAATAGTGTTTTCTAGTGATACTTTTTCTTCTTTGCTTGTTTTCTCTGTTTCTTGGCCCACTCTGCACGCTGCTACCTTGACTCACCGGCAGCCTACCTGTGTATGACTTTAATCTGCAAAGACATGTCATAGATATACAGAAGATGAACTTGCTTGAAAAATAAACTGCCTTGTGCTTTGATTTGTAAATATTCTGCTGTACGGTGGAGATTCTTTGTTTGCGCGCAGGATGAACTCTATGGAATTATCTCTGGTGATCGTGTGGGTAGCTCTATTTGATGCAACACTCAATAATGAAGCAAAAAGCCGATTCTCAGATGGAAGATAAATAACGTTTCAAGAGAGATGTGTCTTCCAAATAAGCGCTTGCTTTTTACCGCATGGAGTGGAATCATATGCTAATTATATTGAAGAGCTAAAAATAAGTCTCCCAGCATCTGCGTTTGAACAATGAGGTTGGTGGCAGGGTTAAATAAATATATTTTCCCATTGCACCGTTCCTCAGAGAGACTATAAATATTTTCCATAGACTCCAACTGCATTAGGAGCTGGTGTGAGATCGACTTGGCTATCATATGTGCCATCACTTGAGTATTTGCTTGTGTCTTAGAATGCTGTTTGCTCTCTAATTCAAATCGTTATCATCTGAACCACATTTGTCTCAAAATGGTTGATGTATTATGGGTATGAATTCATTAAGATAACAATTATGTCAGGGCAAAGATTGTGATTAATATAATGACGTTCTTAGAAGCCTCTATCTCGGCACTTCAAATAGAATAAGTGGTGTAATCTTTTCTAATGAAAGCTCTCAATTTGTTCATTAATGGTTAAGACAAGGCTTCTAAGACGTGCAATCATAACAGATTATTATTCAATTAACCTCCCTGTGCGATGTCCTGGAATATTTACAATTGATTATCATATCCTATCGTATGTTAATTAAAGGAACAATGTGTAAATATGCTTTGTCAATACTTTGAAATGTCCCAATGTCGCCAGACTTTTTATGGGTGAGCTCAAGTAATGATCTAATTGCATCTATTTCATGTAATTTTAGCCAAATGTGAGATATCAGCAGCTGTATCTGTCCAGCTGTTTAAAGATGAATTAGTTAAACTCGTGGAAAGTAGTGCCTAAAATGCAAGAAACAGAAAAGTCCGCTTTTTTGATTCAGGTAGGGTGCAAATTAAGTCTTGAAAAACAATTGATGACCAGTGCATTACATTTGTCTGCCTTACCTCTGCTGTTTGCCAGCTTATCATTTTGCACTATGGCTTACAGTCTTCTAGGTGTATGCCTAGGTAATGTTTTGAGTACTGCAAAATGCAAGGCAATGCCTCAAGAGACTATAATTCATTGTCTTATGATGAAATACCTTATATTTCCCAATAAAGCGTTGGCTTCATGTACTAGAGCACAATCAATAGAGAATGCGTTAAGATTATACCTGCTGTCTCTGAATGACTTATTTATTCATGTCGAGATACGAAATAAGAAGTAGCAGAGTTGGAGAAGGGTTGGTGCTCGGTCAGAATACAAGAAAAGGATTATTCCCCCAAAGAGGTATTTCTCCTCTCTGGTGTACACACATGGATCTAATGTCCATGTAAAGTATACTTTCTTATGCATATTTCGACTTGGCTGGCACCTTGATTTTTTTGGACACTTTGCTGGACTCTGATGAGTGTTGTAGTATTTGCTTCTTGCTGATTGCTGTTTTTCTTTTGCACTCCCACCAATGGAAAGAGTGGCTGCTCTGTAGGGGGTGACTCTCTGGTTCATGCCATGCCTCTCTGCTCACTCCATCTGATTGCAGTACACAAACAAACACTGGCGTGGAGGCTGCAGCAAGCCTCAGAAAAACGAAAAAAACAACCAGTTATTTGTGCATTTGCAGAGAGACCTTCCAGGTGAAACACACTGAGGGCACTAGCACAAAAGGTTAACTGGATTATTGCTTAGTGGCCTTCTCTTACCGTTTCATCAATCCACTGGAGCTCAGAGGAACTTTACGTGGGTTATATTCTGGAAATATAATTGAGAGTGATTATACCTTTTTAAAAGCCTAGAGCATTAAAAGGGCTTCCGCTTTCTGCTCTTTCCAGTTGTTAACACAATGCTCTGAGGTCACACAAAATTGCCTTTTCATATAATTGGCCATCAAACTGA
>OMKQ01005786.1:4384-18817 GCA_900302335.1 Phycis phycis
GGGGGGGGGGGGGGAAATATACCACACCGCACCACAGCCACAAGAATCTTAGACATAACAAGGAAACAGAAAATAGTGCAATTCGAGTATTAAGAGGAAACTCAGGATCAGCACTCCTGTCCTTTTACACTGTGGCCCATATCTATTGATTCAATATTAAGTAGTGCATCAAAAGCCTCCCATGTCTTTCGTTATCCAGTATGCAGATGTTTTAACTCAGTAGTTACTTGTGGTACCGTGTGTTACTTTCAAACTTGACACAGACTTAAATTTGAAGGTGGAAAGAGTTGTTTGTGTCGCTTAAAAATAGCCTTTCTACCTAGTGACATTTTCTTCTTTTTTGGGACAATTTTCTTCTTTTTCCTGTTGTATTAGTGTATTCTTACTGCTATTTTTGCGTTGTGAAAAATGTTTTTCTAACGTCTCCTGAATAAAATGGTGGTGTACCTGAGAGGTACAACAGCCCCTTGGAGACGATAATCAAACGATATCTATATTGAATATATATAGATGCCTGGCTCGAGGAAAAAAATGGATATGGATAATATCCAATGCAAGAGACTTGGATTAATCATTGTGTGATCGCACACAGTTCGCCTCACTCTGGAGGAGCACTTTTCATATTTCCTATTGAAAATACTTATTTTAATGGAAAGTCGTACAATTTCAAGACATTAAGATTCGAAATCAAGATTGGATACTATCTATTGTTTGTGAGAGAGTGTCGAGGGAGATTACTGTGTGTTGTTTTTGTCATTTTAGTAAATCGTAAATCACTTAAGTCAGTTATTTTGTTATAGTATTCTTTGCCTTTCTTGGACAAAGTCTTTAGCTTTCTTCATGTCCAATGATTTACATCTTGTGCTATTTTCCACAAAGCACATTCATTATTTTCTTTTGGAGTCATATACACTCCTATGTTTTCAGCGGTCCAAATATTTGAGCAGTGTTTAAAGTATTATTCTGAAGTTGAGATGACCACATGAGAGCTTCAAAGTCCTTCGTGGAATAATGGTAGGAGTTGCAGATCACACCGGGCTTTAATTTGGCAAGCTCTTCAACACTTTTCTGTCTGTTGAGTATTTTAATATGTTTTGCTTCACAATTGGCTAATATGTTTTTCATTAGCCCATACAGATTTGTGGTCAATTTGTACTGAGGGAAAGAACATTTCAAAAATATTTCTGTAGCCAAATCCAAGTATCATGTTTTCTTAAGCCTTGTTTTGTTTCTTTGTCTAGTTACCCATTACAATGGGAATGAAGATCTATAATGAGACTCATTTTCTGGGCTTCCAAGTTCATTTAAACAGTGCTACAGAATTAGAGTTGTTAATGCCCACCCCCAACCCCCTGGTCTGGAAAGGCGCTCTGATACATACATACATTTTTAAGAGTATTATGCTGTTTTTGTACATGATGAATGAAATGAGAACAAGCTGCACTCATAGCCCTATAGCCTTGAAACTACCTAGGATTTAATTAATCAGTGCAATACATACATTGAAGTTTACATTTTGAATAATTTGTTTTTGCGTGTTGTATAAAAAATGTTAATGGTTTAAAAACGGTGTCTCCCACATGCCCTCTCTTCCAAATGTAAAAACGTCCAGATAACTTTGTATCTAGATTTTTTTTTTTTAAGGTACATTCATAAGCTTGCCACAACCATTCTTTTTGTTAACATCCCATGGTGAAGTAAAAAAAAAAAAGTTATTGACTATAAAATGGAACAATATTTGCCATGTTGGAAGTAATTACTTAATGTAAATAAGCTTTTTTCCTCCCTTGTACTAAAAAAGGAATCAAAATTTAAATGGTTGTATATTGTGTAAAAACGCAAACAAAAAGCCATGAATATTGTGAAGCTTGTCATTTCGTTTTGTGATTTCCCTGTATATTATTGTGTTACAAATGTGCAAAATGTATGAGATTTAACTCTTATTGTAGATCTCCCAGAATGTGTTTCTTTTTGTATTGTTTTGGGAGGAAAGTGGTCATTGGTTTACAGGGGAGATATAATAGCATTTGGTTCTGGTATCAAGAGTCCCATGCACCCCATCTGTCCCCAAGTTCTTTGTAGAAAGAATATGCATCATATTTCTTTAACTGGGCATCTAAAGTGAAATTCCTCTCCTACTTGGGGTTCAGGTGTGAGTAGTTGTGTACCAACATTACCTCAATGTCAAACCAATTCTGTTTTGGGATACAAATAAGCTGATCTTGGTATAGATACATTCAGTATTTTTACATGATCTCATTTAAATGTATATTCATGGCAACAAATTGCTCTACTAAAGCATAAGAAGGTAATAGTGAATTAAATGCTTTGCTTAAATACTCTAGCATTAAAAAGGGCAAGGCAATCCTCTATTTTAAATATTGTAAACCATTTAACAAAAATGATCACTTTTCCTAGGAGCTGGAAAATACAATATGAATAGAAATCTGTTCTATTGTCACATTAGTTGCTGTTGAAAATGCAGGGAATATTAATGTTATTGATTTAAAATTGACATCAGGAGAATGAATGAGAATATTAGTTAAGTAAATTTAATCTGATATTTAATAAATCAGTTTGTATTTTGCTCATGACATTAATCCTTACCTTTTGCACATCCTTGATATTTAAATGTCTTCAGAAAAGAAAATTAGATTAGCTGTTTAAATACTGCCAATTGATTGAAAAAAAATATGCATTGACTGAAAAAATAAGCTAATTTTGAAGGAAAAACTTTGTAATATTTATCTCTTGCAAGCTATGTTTAATAAAGGTTGAAACATTTATGTTATACAGTGTGACCTATGTAACTGCAGAAATTTTCATATTGCACTTCCTTGTTACCTAGACATTTAGGTTTTAAATCTGAGGCGCTGTCACAGCTGGGCAAGGAATCCATCCAATTCCCAAGTCTGTTCAGGCAGTGGTCCACTACAGTCAGGTACATATAGCAAGTGGTGGGCCCATCTCTCGGCAGTGTTAGAGGACAGCCTGCTGGGTAGCCAGGGTGTGATTAAACAGCCAAGTGCACCTGATGGCATACATTGAGTGGCACCAGGCGCTTGATGTTACCAATGTATTTGGTTAGAGAACAGAGGAACTTTCGGTCTTTATTGGTCATTCTCAGTATTTTTTAGATATGGGAATGAAATTTGTTCTCTGCATTTGACCCATCCTATGGTACATAGGAGCAATGGGCTGCTATGTTCAGTGCCCGGAGAGCAAGTTGGGGTTCAGTGTCTTCCTCAAGGACACTTCCACATGCGGACAGTTGGAGAAGCAAACCGCCGACCCTACGGTTAGTGGACGACCCACTCTAGCCACTGAGCTACTGCGTGTCCACCAGTGTTTATCAGTGGGAGAATAGCAGCTCTTTGAGAAGGGAGAGGTTGGCCAATGCAGCACAGACCTTGCTTTCCATAATGAAGGATTTGCTAAATTGGAAAATTGGAGAATGTGTGGAGACCAAAGTCCCAAATTGCTTTCATAAAAAGCACCCCCAAAGTACACCTATTTTTACTAGTACTTAGTCATTATGCAGCCATATTGTTGCAGAGCTTTCAATTCATCCAATTAATAGCCACCTATAATCAGGTAATTGCAGATATATATTCTTAATTTAAACCTGCACCATGTTTCTCATTAGCAGCCTCTAGTGGCTTGAGTTGTAGAAACAGTTAGGCCTATAGAAGCTACATGATTATAATTTTTATTGATTTTTAATGTCACTGCACAGTAAAGAGTAGGTAGACCAAAACTTGCAGTTCAGCATCTCATTTCAATGTTGCCAGGGTGCCAGTCAGAAGATTGCACAGAAGGGTGACCCTCATTGTCTATGGACAATGAGGGTCTGTGGAATTGTAAAGTCTAGTCACCAGTCAAACCCTGCAAAGGGGTGCATTTATCAACAATATGACGTATGAATCTCATGAACCCTTATGTATAATAAAAAACAATCGGTAAACCACAGTATACTGTTTTCCTATCAACCACCACACAGCTGGAAGAACACCGCAATAAATCAAAAATATTATTAGTCATTAGAGTCCTACCACTTGTAGCAGCCAGCATCACTCTTCTGTTCACCTAATCAGGCTGCAGTGTATAAACTGCAAATAAATTACGAACAGAAGCAGTGTACACAAACCTAAACCATTTTAATGTTGCTGTGGGATGAAGTGAGTCTAGCCCCCAATCAAATGTCATGCATTATTATAGATATTATAATTACTATGTTTATATAGTGGATCAATAAAAATAACAATAGATGTTTTAGAACTTTTGCTATTTATTGCACCTCAACAGGCCACAACTGGCCATCAAAGACATCTAAATTAAATTATGCTTGTTAAGCAATGTACCAAAAATAAATAACAAATACAAATATGTACAAAATATGAAACCAAATCAAACTGTTACATAACTGACAACTGGTAGACATTCTGTAGTATTTTCTTAATTGAAAAAGTAAACGGTTTTAACAATGAAATGCTTTCAATATAATTGAAAATTGCAATGAATAGCAAACCTAAGGCATCCAAATGTAAAAAGCAATAATAATACAATAGTAATACATAACGGCATATCGATGATGGCAGCATGTCCTCAACAACATACCTGGCTACCAGTCTGAGACGACATGTGTGAGGCCATGAAATCAAGCTTCAGTTTTAATTGTGTGGCACTGTCTTCGTCTCCTTCAGTGGTCACGGCCACACATTACGTGGAGGCACGTGCCGTTTAAAGATGTTTCATTAGGTTGGAATTGCTTGACACTTTAAGATTAACTGTGCTCACCATTCCTGTTCATTTACGTGTGTGCAACTATGTTTGTGTGTCAACAACACCCACCCAACTCTACCTCTGATTGGCTTACAATTACATTTTACTCTACGTCAGCCAATCATCATCACTTATGCAGATCGTGCCACCGCACAAAGGAAGAACAGTAAAAAAGACTGCCTATCGGTTTAGAGATCTTGATTGGTCTGATGAAAACAGCTTCAATAAGCTAATAATTATAGTAATCATTTTTGGCAGTAACGGTAACAACTTATCGTGATAGAAACAGTAAGTAATTTGATCACTCGTTACTGAAAAAAGTAATGCAGTTTATTTTTTAACGCCGTTATTTCCCATCACTGGTAGCTACATCCCACGTTCAGAGAGATTATAAGAAGGCCAACTCATTGTTGTCGCTGATGAGGCCCACCACCATTGTGTCGTTTTCAAACTTCTCAATTATATTAGAACCATGTACAGGTCTGAAGTCATAGGTTAAGAGGGAGTATAGGAGTACTTTGGTAGGGGAGTCCAGTATCCAGTTCCAGAGGGAGGAGTTGATGCCCAAGTCACTGAGTTTGGTGATCAGTTTGGATGGGATGATGTGTTGAATGCTTAACTGAAGTCAATGAAGAGAGAAAATCCTTAAAAGGCCTTCCAGCCAAGTAGAGCAGGGTGAGACAAATCCTTTACAACTTTGAGAGCAGGGGTCCAACGAAAGCCCATAAGTAGGTTACTTGTATTAATTCCACTTGACCACATGTCTATTATACATGTGTTATGTTTGAAATCCAATAATAATAAATCAGAAAAAATAAACTAAAAGTAGGCTGCTACAGGGAGAACAGGGTTTTACAGAGGAGGAAGTAAAGTCACAGAATACCTAAAGGAAGCAGATCTTCACTATGGACTGTCGCCACAGAAAGATAAAGATAAAGCATGAGATCCACTTGTGCACCCAATAAAATCGTGTTCATAAAAAATTCACTTGATTTTGAATGAATGCAGTTTGTAGAGCACAAACAAATTCATTTGTTTGTGCATCTCACGAGATCATAAGATTTATGAATAATTATGTCATGAGTTACAAGGACAAGATGAGGGTTACTCCCAGAGACAAGCATAAACCAAGAACAGACTGTTGTATGTGGCTCAGGACACATCCTAGAGTTTGAAATGATGATGGCGAGTTATGACCACTGTTCTCAGGATCTACTTCTGAAAAGTTGGGCTATATACACTTCAATTTGCCAGAAGAGCTCCATGTTTAGGACATCACACATGCTTCAGCCTTAAACAAAGAAACACTTGTCAGAAAATATCAAGATGTTTACCTGACCATGTACCTGCCTCCGCTTTCAGAGGTTTGTGAAGATGTGATGTGATCTGGCACTGGCTCCTACGATGCAGCAGTGAGAACTTGGATTTGGCTGCTGCCTGATGCAGGGGGGTAGCCTTTTGTTTGTGTTCTCACTCCTCTGGAGCAAAACTATGCCCAGATAGAGGAATGCTTGATCATCGTGTTTGGTTGGTATCATTTCCTCCACTAATTATATTGGCAACATAATGGCAGAGATGGATCATAAGCCCCTTACAGCAATCTTCAGTAAGCACCTCCTAAATGCCCCATTTACAGAGCATGTTGCTTGCCTTACAAAGCTACAACCTCAAAGTAATCTATAAGCCAGATCAGGTGTCCCTTGTTTTTAGATTGACTATTAGTGACTATAAGTATTTACATCCTTTAAAGCTTTTGCTCACATTTCAGCTCCGCCTGGTACCATAATCCAAACCGTACCATGTCATAGCTCCTCAGCATAGTCCATACCTTGTTGAATGCTGCACATTGCTCCATGAATGCCTGGGTGAAATATGGCAGGATGCCGATCTTGTCTCCATCACTGATGGACATATTGTTCTGGTCCCTGGCTTAATAGTCCTGTTCTTGAATGTAATGGCATCTGATGAAAAATACAGGACCATTGTTAGGACACTTCCTGACAGCAAAGTATTTCATTTAATAGAACCTGATAATGGGAAGACACAGGCAGTGATTTACGAAGCATCCTCTATATATTGTGGGCAGTAACAACAATCAAAAAATATATAATTAGTATATCATTTGGTATTACTAGCAGTAATTTATCCACGGTTTCACACCTGTCAGGTTTGCTCTATTTAAGTGAAGTTCACTCTATCCAACAGCTTGGTTTCAGAGCCAAGTGTATCCTGAAGTGTCTCAGAGATATATTGGGCATTGTGCTTCCTTTCGTCATGACTTCCCTTCAGGACATGGCAAAAACAAGTGTTCTGTTTCAACAAATCCAGTTTACAAAATCTATTTTTTTGTTTATTTTTGAACACTCATAATGATCTGGATAAACGGACACATTTCAATGAAATAAATTACATAACATAAAATCAAAAACAACATAAAATTAGAGAAAAAAAATTAGATAAAAAAATAGATAAAAACATAAATAAATAACCAATTTATTTATGTAGACTCATGTAGATTTTCACCCACAACGAACCCACCGACAACAGATTTCAAACAATTTCAAAAAGTTGGTTTTCGAAGTGATTTCAAATAAGTTACTGATTCTCTGATCGCATCGGGCAGGGTGTTCCCAAGTCTAGGAACTCTGATAGAGAATGCACAGTCAACATCCTCCAGTCTTCCTATCATCCAAACCGCCAGGCCTCTTCTCCACAGAGAAGAGTTCTATGTCTACACCTCTTCAACATAGATTGCTATGTTGACGAACTGATAAGACATATTAAGTTTAATACAAAACAAAAATCGGTTTTGGGTTCGCTGGCTCTTTAAGGACTGGCAACTTTTGCTGATCTCACCTAGCACAAAAAAGGCTGGGGTCGGCCCTGGCAACAGACTGTGTCCTTGTGTCCTTACTGTACAGTTTGAAAATCCTAGATCAACTTGCGAAAGAGATACAATCCCATCTATACTGTATGTCATGATATTTCTTTTGCCTTGTACCGTAGAATCAATAGACTGTAAAAGGTGGGACCCCACACATAATTTATTATATTATCATATATGAAATGTCATTTAAGTCAATATTAGATACATAAATAAACATGCTGATTAAATAAATTAGGCAATAATTATATACATATATAGTAATGAGTAGTAAATAAATAAATGTTTTTATTTTAGAAAGTACATTTTGCTAAATAACTGCCTTTTTATTTGATTAGACTGAATTCCTATTTCCACATCCATTAATTTCAGGGGACCTTTATTTTATAATGCCACTTTTATTTCTCAGCTTTTTATTTCCATCTTTTATATTCAAATGAGTGGGCATGGTTATTTCAGACAGACGCAACAACACTGAGCAGTTACCCACAATCCAGAACAATATTTGGTGTCGTAGTAGGTGTAGTGATGCTCCTGA
Source organism: Phycis phycis (assembly GCA_900302335.1). Taxonomy (NCBI): domain Eukaryota; kingdom Metazoa; phylum Chordata; class Actinopteri; order Gadiformes; family Phycidae; genus Phycis; species Phycis phycis. The sequence continues at coordinate 12,589 of OMKQ01005786.1, forward strand.
CCCTACCCACTAGGTGACAACCCCGCCGATAATGAGTCTTAAAGTGGAAATGAATCACTGTTTCAGCAGGAATTCTGGGATTGTTTTTAAAGCGTTTAGGGGAGTGAGTTCAAGGAAGGGGTGTGTAATGGAAAATGAGCTGGTCCTCTTGAGCCTGAACTGTGTTTTTGTGTATGATCTCCTTCTATGTAATTTATATATTGTCCCAGTTTATATTTTATGTTTAGCCTTACCTATGTGTGAACCCGTGGGCAGTGATGAACACTTGTGTTGTCTTGGGTTGTGCCTTCCTTGACCCATACCCTAGGGACCAAGGGTCATCCAGACCCTAACCCAAATAAGGTAACGTTCGGGGTCAGCCTGCATGGGCTTTCCTTTTTGGGCCTTCCTGAGGCCTTCTGATGATGAACGTAACTGTCACCAGTGACAGTTGCCCATGGCAAGTGGACCCTTACTCCATACTTACGGTCAATCTAAAGGTCTTGCTAGCTGTCCTAAGGCCTCCAGAACAAACAGCCCTATCCTGTCTGGCAGACTAGGATAGGGACGGGGAGGTGTATCTATCTCTGGGGTGCAAGTCGTATTTCAGTATCTCCTCAAGGTACCACCATACATACTCTCTTTGTTTTTAGAGAGAGGACCTTTCGGTCTTCATTTGTCATTCTCAGTATTTTTTAGATATGACAATGAAATTTGTTCTCTGCTTTTGACCCATCCTATGGTACATAGGAGCAGTGGGCTGCTGTGGTCAGTGCCCGGGGAGCAAATTGGGGTTCAGTGTCTTGCTCAAGGACACTTTGACATGCAGACAGTTTGGAAGTGGGGATCAAGGGGATCGAACCGCCGACCCTATGGTTAGTGGACGACTCGCTCTGTCCACCCACTGAGCTACTGCCGCCCCATACTCCTTACCTTACCATATAAAAGGGGGACTGCCAACGGCACTTGGCACGCCCTTCTCTGTCATACTTGTATGGCGTGCTGCAGCAATGAAAATACAAATTCTAACAGTTTCCAAGACTGGTTGACTCTTTATCGACTGTACTGTGTACACCTCGCTCGACCTCACGTAGGAATATAGAAAATTCCCATGACAATCGCCATGCTATCCCTATGTTTACGACACTAACCCTCTCTCAGATGTGAACATCAAAATCAACTACAATGATAGGGCAAATCTTTTTCAAACCGGTTTGATATTATCGGGACCGACTCGTGTAGTTGGTGAGATTTGGCGAGGGATAATCGGACAGTATGTTCTTCGTGTCTGTAGGCCTACCCCTACATGTTCCCTGTCACCTATTGTGAAACACCAACCCGAGGGGCAAGGCAAGACCGATCATCAACAGTCGAGTAGTGTGTACTGTCAGAGTTTCGGCCCGACTTCAAAATTCACGTGGTGGGCAGGAGCCCCACCCGCCATTACACAAAAAGAAGAATGCATTATTGTTGTCCGCTGACTTACTGTTTTCCCGAGGATGGCAATATATGTATATATTGAATCATGTACATGTGTCTATATATCTATTGCCTCATTATATTTTAGGATTTGTTTCATGGCCATATTTATTTATTTCATTGCCATATTTGCAACAACATATTGGCAACATTGACTTTAATGGCATTCTCCCCTTAAATATAAAATAGTCAGTCTTAAATCAATTAGCAGCTGTGTTTGTGTCATAATGCACAGAGACCGTGAAACAAATAAACCGTGAAATAAGGCATTTAAAATCTCGTGCTGCTCTTGCTGTTTTTTTTTGCAGGGGGGACATCAGCCAAGCACTTGCTTGGTGCTCTCTACCATGCATTGTCCACGCGCCGTGTTTGAAAGTCGATTGGCTGAGGCTGACACAAACATCGTTTTTCGTCCAATGGCATTCGTGTGCATGCGCTGAAGCATGCTGCGCATGCTTTTGATGTGTACAAGTGCAGGGAATAACAACTTCTGCACCCTTAGTGTTTGTGTCCTTTTCTGAAAGCAGTCATCTTATCTGCCCTTTATTTCAAACGAGTTCAAGTTGATTACGTAGCCAAGATGATCTAAATCGAACTTCGTTAGTCACAGTCGCTGCAAATAGTTTAATCAATTATTTGGGGTTTTGTTTACTTCAACAATTATTGGACAATTTATGCCAAAGCAATCATGGTTGCTATGACGAAGAGTGTGAAAACGTTTGAAGTTGTTTTCAACGATCCAAGCAAAACGTTTTATTGTAGCGGAGACAAAGTAGCTGGGAAGATTATCGTGGAAGTGGCCCAAGCGATTCGGGTGTCGTCTATGCGAGTCTTCGGTGTTGGCTGCGCTAAAGTGCAGTACAGCAAAGGCAAACAACGCTGCAAACAGGAAACGGAGTACCTCAAATACGAAGAGGTTGTTTTCCTCGACGACCAGCCAATTGGTAAGTTAGATCAACATCTAACCACACGCAGATATTATGTTGGCAACCATATGGGTCTCAAAATGAGTATATATACTTGCGGTTATATGCATCAGGCCATACCCACACCTTTGGGTATGGGTCTCAGTTTTAGTTTAGGTTCACATACATTCTTCGATGCATGTATGTACCACCATAACTGCCAGTTTCATATAGCCCAATATATAGTCCAACATTCCGTATATTATACGTTCTTGGTCATACGTTCATCTCATTTAACGAATTTCGGCAGCATGTAAGCGTGACTTTGTCTTGAACTCGGGCGGCAGGTTACTTTGTTTATCGGAACTTTTCATCCTCAAAATATCCGCGCATGCCCTTGTTGACATTGCATTTTTCATGACAACAGTGGTCGCACGATTTGACAGTTACAAAAAGTAATAATAAGTGAAAGATCGGCTAATCAAAACATATTGAATCTGTTGGAATGCCATAGTTCAGAAATGTCACACGCTCTGTTTCCGTGATTTGTACAAACCATTTTTAAAAGTCAGTCCGTCTTTATTACAGAGGGTGATATCCTAATGCAATGCTTGTTATGAACGTTGTGAGGGATGGAAATGTTCTGGTTTTACTCAGGACTACGTAGATAATGACTTAATATTATAACATTATTTATTACAATATAATTAATATAATATTATTAACTATGCAATTCATGGCTTGAAATGTTTTCATAGTTATACTCGAGATTGCATCATTTATATTTTCTTCAACAGATGCCGATGGATCAGTAATATTGAGGCCTTGCAACAAATATGAATACAGATTTGGATTTGAGCTTCCCCAAGAAGGGTATGTTGTGTCCCTACAGTTGATTAAACATTCAATACTATCACACGCAACACGTTTGATAGGTTGATCTAATGGTTGATTCCTCTTATACTCACAGGCAATTGGTGTCATCCTACAAAGGAAAATTTGGTTGTATCCAGTACTATGTTAAAGCCTCAATGGAGAGGACAGGCCAGCCTGCCCTTGTGTGCAAGAGAACCTTTGAAGTGGAGGAACCTCTAGATGTTTGTACACCAGATCTTTTGGTGAGTTGTAATTATTAATCAAATTAATGTGTGCCACCCCTATATCGTAAACAGCAATGGCAGTCTATGAAAGTGCTTTGCAAAAAGTGTTCTCATAAACAATGAACAACAAATCAAGACCAGCCAGTGTTTATTCACAACAAGAGGGTTTAGAGACATCTAGTGGTCAGGTAAAAAAACGCATAAACGACTGAAACGAATGAAAGAAGAAACAAGGCAGGTATTGGTGGCTGTCCTAATGCTATAGAGACAATCTGAATGTTTGCATTATTGGCAACCTACCAAATAAAGTTACCCATTTAAATTGGAAAACATATTGTAAATGTATCCTCTGTTGAACTCATTTTGGTTTAACTACCTTTCAACAAAGGTGCAACATCTTTATTAACATACATTCACATCTCTAGGATGCATTTCAAATCAAGAGGTCAGTTTATGGACATTAAAACTCTTTACATTTTACATTCTTGACATTCAGATTTTAATTTTTATTTAAACTTGTAAGTGACAATAGCGGTCAATCTAAAGTCAAAATATTTGTGGATTCATGAGAGGAACACTGTCATTTCCTAAGACAGCTCTTTTGTTCAGTCTCCAACAGGTGGTACAAAAGAGAAGAAAGTGACCTGCATGTTCATTCCAGATGGCCAGGTGTCACTCAGTGCCAAAATTGACAGGAGAGGCTTCTGCGAGGGAGAGGACATCTGCATCAACGCAAAGTTTGAGAATACCTGCTCCCGCATTGTCGTACCCAAAGCAGCCATTTACTCTAAACACATCTACCAGGCCAACGGTCGGACCAAAGTCTTTCTCAAGAAGCTGTCCTCAGTTCGTGGCAACCATGTTATTTCTGGCATGTGTGATGCCTGGCAAGGGAAGACCATCCGAGTACCCAAGATCAAGCCGTCCATGCTGGGCTGTGATATTATCCGTGTGGAGTATGCCCTAATGGTGAGGTTTTTTTTATTTTGTTATTATTTGCCTTAGTCATTAGTCATTTTGTCAAAATCCAAAGTGAAGCTGAGTGCAATCAAAGTTTATGATCAATATTGGCATAGGACAAAAGAGGGTGGAACTTGCGAATGAGAGATGTGATGACATTTACATTTATGGCATATAGCAGACGCTTTTGTCCAAAGGGACTTACAATAGTACATTTGTCACATGTGAGGTGATGTTCCATTAGTCTGAGGCTGCTACAGGTAGCAAGTGGAGTGAGAAGCAGTTTGTTGACATGTAGCCTTCGGTTGGTCATCTACATCGGTTTAGAAATGTGCACTGGTTATTGTATATTAAGTAACAAATCAAAGCAATGTTATAAGTAAAACAAAAAAGGAAACACTTTTTGTTCACTTTTTGTCCTCTAGATCTATGTACACATTCCAGGCAGTGAGAAGTTGATCCTGGAGCTGCCTTTGGTCATTGGAACAGCTGGCCTAGGTAGTCGCACCAGTAGCATGAGCAGTCAGGATGGATCAGTAAGCGATGCATCCCTGAGTTGGGTGTCCTTGAGAATGCCATCAGTACCACCCAGTTATTGTGACCTGGATCAGCCTCTCACACCATTGCTGGATGACTTTGATGAAGATGACAGCCCATTATTTATGACCACACCTGCATTCCAATTTCAACCACCACCACCAGTACACACTGAAGTAAGTATGAGGCCATGAATTGATGATCTTGAATTCATGATAAATTTTTTGCATGTCAATATATTATCTGTCCTTGATTGCCCTTAATTTTTGATCATAGGTTGATGAAGAGTGCAATGGCAACACATAAATGCTGCAAGTCTGCTGAATTACACGAACAAAGTCATTACAAGCCACCTTTTTTCCAATTTGAGTACCTAAATTGGCACAGTGATGAGTAAACATGGGATTTGATGTGTTACTGATCATTGACACACCTTGCATATTTTAGGTGGTTTAACTATTGAAAACATACATACAATCACTACAATGAATTATTAGAAAGATGATAAAACAACATGTACAGCTAAAACAATTGTTGGTTGTTTTTTTTTTCATTTTGTTTTCATACAAACACTTCCCTTTCCCCCCTCCTCAGAATGAGGAGGCTAAATTGTTCATAAATGACTTATTTCTGTTTTGCTTGCTATGATCTGACATATTGTCAGAAAAATCATGGTAGCCATTTCTTTGTAAAGTTTGATTGATATGCTATAGCACTTTTTTTTCTTTTTTTTTGAATGTATTTTGCTATACTACTGCCTACCTGAATGTTTGTGTGCGATTCTTTCAAAAACCAACAATACACCTGAAATGCCACAACATTTTTGCTCATATTATATTGTGAAATTATCCTCTTATCAAGCAAAGCAAAGACATATTTCCCAGTGAAAGACATGCGGTGGTCTGATATTTTTGTTGAACAAAACCCAGTGATTGAGATACATGTTTACTTGGATATTTGTACATAGTATATTTTGTATAAAACCCTATGGGTATGTTTTTTACCAAATAAAAGCAAGAAAACATTGGTGTTTCCTTTCAACGTGAACCAAACAGGATTTAAAGCACATACCTTGTTTAGAGTTGTGCAGTTATGTTTGTTTGCATTAGCATTAAATACACATGCTGTATCATAGTGCCTTTGAGGCGCTGGAGAGAAATTGTATATTGCGTTGGCATAGTCAATTATGCATTGGATGTTGGAGACACGTTGCTTGTCATGCAAGAAAAAATAGACAAAGGCAGTCGAATAGGAGTTTCAGGGAGCATT
>OMKQ01005786.1:19280-34877 GCA_900302335.1 Phycis phycis
ATACTATACTCTCTCTCTCTCTCTCTCTCTCTCTCTCTCTCTCTCTCTCTCACCATCACCACCACCATCTGTAAACATACATGTCATGTCATGTACATTAATGCATCTTACTAACTAAACTTCTTCCCCGGAGTTTCCGTGCTCTCTCGTCCAGCAGGTTCTCGTGGATCGTGACTGCTGCTGTGGTCCTGCATGACATCCACTACATATATTATTACTGTCGTTAATGTTACCAGATCTCCATTACAGTTTATAGTAACTTAGTTAATGATTTGCTGCTGCTGTGCATCTGTGTCTCTCTATCTCTACCACAGGTTCCACTGCTACTGTAATCATTCTATCATTCATTGTAATTGTACAAAATGTTTCTGTTGACTTGTTGACTGTACACGTGACACCTATTGCACGTCTGTCCGTCCTGGGAGAGGGATCCCTCCTCTGTGGCTCTTCCTGAGGTTTCTTCCACTTTTTTCCCTGTTAAAAGGGTTTTTTGTTGGCAAGTTTTTCCTCACTCGAACCGAGGGTCTAAGGACAGAGGGTGTCACTCCCTGTACAGATTGTGAAGCCCTCCGAGGCAAAATGTATTTTGCGACTTTGGGCTATACAAATAAAATTTGATTTGATTTGATTTGATGCTGTATCATAGTGTCTTTGAGGCGCTGGAGAAAAATTGTATATTGCGTTGCCTTAGTCAATTATGCATTGCATGTTGGAGACACGTTGCTTGTCATGCAAGAAAAAATAGACAAAGGCAGTCGAATAGGAGTTTCAGGGAGCATTTCCTATTTTAACTTGGTGGCAGGTAGAGCTATGACCGACCCCTCATTTTCTCTATTTTTTAGGTAGGAAGTTAACGAATTCAGTGCTGTTTCTTTGCCAACCAATTTTTGGTTTTTGACTGTCAAATGCAGAACTGAGGTCCAGTGTTAAAACAGCACAGTACCTAGAATCAGCAGTTCAAAGTGACAAGCTGACTGGTGTAGGGTTAACCCTAACCCATTTACCATAATGTTAACTACTATGCTAATGCTATATAACAATGACATTAGCAAAAGATAACTAATTGTTACTACGTGAACTGTTAGTTAATGGCAATTACTGCATTTACTAATGGTTAATTGTTGTACCCTTATTTTAAAATGTTGAAATGATCCGCGTCCAAGAGAGGGTTAAGCAAGACAGTATCAACTTGTTGTTAGATGATTAACTCACGCAGATTCCTTCTTGTGTCCACTAGATGGCATCTCCGTAAACTAAATGGTATAGCTCCACAATTAATTATTTACATTAATCTAATGTTGTATGTTGTAAAATAGCTAAACAGGACACAGGATATGTCCAGCAACCACATAAAGACAGGGGCAGCATATTAAGTCAAGTATTTATTAACTGACCAAGGATCAAGAGGATCAAGAGCTTTCACAACCATTACAACATACTCATCAAAACTTCGTCTAACTGTGCCACGATGTCCACCAATCCAAGAAAAATACCTGGGTTGGTGGAGCCTAGAGAGCACCCAAAATCCTCATTCAAAATGCATTGGAGGGTAATTTTCCGAAAAAAGGTTTTAACACGAGTCAAAGGGATAATGCTTGGGCGATTTTCCACGTCAATGAAATCGCCCAGAGAGGCGGGATCATTGAAACAGGCCAGTATTTTTTTGTTTTTTTAATGTTTGCATGTCTCATGTCATTTTACACATATGCTACTATATGTGCCGTTTGGTGACTGTTCATAAAACAATGTGCGACACACATTTTATTGATTTGTTTAAGCCATTTTATGTTATTTTATTTGCCACAGACACATTTGTTTGAGACATTTAATATATTTGCTACAGGCCCAACAGTAATATTTTACATTGGTGCTATCATAACTTTTCTCCTTTGCTTCCAGCAAGGCGCTTCTTTCTGGCGAAGCTGGCGGTGGGCCTACTAGATACCGATTATGAAGATAGCTTCATAATCGCGCTGGTGGGCATGCGCCTTTGTCCGCAATTTCTTGCTTCTTTTTTTCTCTCGTAGGTGGGGGCTTACATCTTTATCTAGCAAGGATGGGCTAGCACCCACTGTCCCGTTCAAATCCCTGCGCACCCTTGTGTGCGAGGGCTGACGTGCCTGAGTGCAACTACCGCGCGACTACCAGTGCTTCGAAGGGACACACATTTAGTCTCCGTACACCAGTTTCTCAACAGTCTGCTCCCAAAGCAATATCCGACATGTGACATATGAGAACTTTCAGTAGGCTAAAATGATAACAGCATTCAATGTGTATGTCAGAGCATTTCAGGTGTATATTACAAAGTATGAAATATTAATTTTAATACATATACGCTATGTTACAAATTGATATTGGAAATACATATTAATAAGCCTAATAAGCCTAAGATGTATGTTGCTCACACTACAAGCACTAGTGATTTTTGCAATACATCTACTGCACTATAACACTTTTAAAGTATCACACACAGACATGATTTTAAATGTATAATAAAATGGAAATCACTTGCACAGCGGATTAATAAAAGGTTTGTATAACAGTAAAAAAAAAAAGCATATTATATCAAAACAATGAAAACCTGACAAGACATAATTGTTTATGTTGTATGTTGATCCGTTTATTTCAGAAGCTTAAGTAAAACTGCTTGATTTTGGTATTACTTATGACGCTTTGTTCTGCTTAGACACAGACTGAAAAAGGTTTCAGTCTGTGTCAAATAGGATATTCTTCAATCAAGTCCAAAAGTATGCTTACAGCCAATCCCAGAGTAACAAGTGACTTTAAGATACAATGTAATTTTATATATTTTAATATTAAAGCAAGCGACAGGTTCATGGTTTGCTGGATGAACGTGTGATAAATGCTCCCGATGCCTCTAGCATCGTCTTTCTTCGTGCCGTCTCCTTGGCCACATTGTGGTTTAGTCGTCTCAGTCGTTCCTAAGAAGACCAGGATATTACATATATTAGATATACACACATAGACAAATGATGGCCAGTCCCTACGGGCCAGTGGGAGAGATCACCGCAAAATCTATCCAAAACAATGACAAGGTCGATTACTAGAACATTATACAGTATATATTCATTGACTTGCATTTATTGGCAGGGGTTTTCTGCAATTGACATTATTTACACAAACAAAGCAAGACATATGAGGAATGGATGTGGCATTGGTTAACATACAGTAACCAGCAAGCACCAGGCACTTATTCTCTGGGATCATACACATTAAATGTACAATGTACAACAGCAACATATTTCTGTTGCATAAATCTACCTAAAAACAAATAATCATAACAGATAAAGGTGATTATAGTTCTTCAGAGCAAACACTTAGTCCTTGTTACGCATATGCACTTTTTGCCAATACTTTCAATAATACAGCTCAAAAACATTGGTAAGCCACTGTGGTATTTTGAGTAGAATATAATAATTGCAATCATTGTTGCGTTGCTCTTATTGAAAACCAACTTTAAAAATGTTTCAAGTGGACAGACTAATCAGCACTTAGGGGAGAGGATTCAAGTTCATTCATCATTACTTTGGACAGGATTAGGAGAGAGTGAAGGGCCTTCCTAAAAATATAGGAACCTGCTGCTCTGACAGCGACATGGTATATTGGCATCTATATTTACAGTAACCCTCCCTCACCTGGGCATTCTGCAGTATGTTGTTTACCAGCACAACTCTGCGTCTTGCGTTGAGAAGTTTCTTCACATATGGGTCCAGGTCTAGTGCAACTTTCTGATGCTCATTTATTCTGCCAAGCTCTGCAACAAACCATTAAGGCAACAGACAAAACAGATAAAAACTAGTTAGAGTCTTTAAGAAATAACAGAATAATCTGCTTTGTTTTTAACAACAAATCAATTCAATTTTATTTATATAGCGCCAATTCACGACAGAAGTTATCTCAAGACACCTTACATTTAGAGCAGGTCTAGACCAAAACTCTTTAATGTTATTTACAGACCCAACAGATTCCCACCATGAGCAAGCACTTTATGTGAAGGAAAAACTGCCTTTTAACAGGCAGAAACCTCAGACAGACCAGGCTCAGGGTTGGCGGGCTTCTGCCTCGGCCAAGTGGGTTGAGAGAGAGATAAGAGGAAGGGGGGAGAAGCTAGGGAGCAATGTTAACTGAGGAAAACAGTTAAGCCTCAAGTATGAGCCTTATGGAAGAGGAAGGCTTTAAGTTTATTCTTAAATGTAGACAGGGTGTCTGCCTCACAAACCCAAATTGGGGTCCGGTTCCACAGGAGAGGAGCTTGATAGATGAAAGCTCTGGCTCCTAATTTGCCATTATATATTCTAGGAACCAAAAGTAACCCTTCATTCAAGGAGTGCAGTGGTCTAGTGGGACAGTATGGTACTATGAGCTCTTTAAGATATGATGGTGCCTGAAAAATAGATCAATTCTATTGTGGATCTTACAGGGAGCCAGTGTAGAGCAGCTAGTATGGGAGTAATATGATCTATTTTCCTGGTTCCTGTCAGAACACGCGCAGCAGCATTCTGGATCAGCTGTTAAGTTTTTAGAGACTTCTTGGAACCGCCTGATAATAGGGAGTTGCAGTAGTCTAGCCGAGATGTAACAAACGCAGACTAATCTTTCTGCATTTTTGAGACAGAATGTGCCGTATTTTTGTGAAGTACATACGAAATTTGCTTCATATATGAGCTGAAAGACATATCCTGATCAAAGATGACTTTCAGATTCAAGGCTATGACATCCAGAAAGACTATCTGTAGTTAATGTGCGTCACAGGTGTTCAGGTCCAAGCAAAATAATAGTTTTCTCTGAGTTTAATAGTACAAAGTCTATCCGATAGACAAGGCTTAAACCAGCTCAGTGCGGTTCCTTTAATACCAAGTAGATGTTCCAGCCTCTGTAATAAGATCTGATGGCCAATGGTGTCGAAGCCAGCACTAAGATCCGACAAGACAAGAACAGAGACAAGTCCTTCGTCTGCAGCAATCAGAAGGTCACTTGTAACTTTGACCAGTGCAGTCTCTGTGCTATGATGTGCTCTAAGGTCCTCCAGGTTATTGTTCTGAAGAAAGTCACACAACTGATTGGCGACTTCTTTCTCAAGGATCTTTGAGAGAAAGGGCAGGTTAGATATAGGTCTATAGTTTGCTAGAACTTCAGGATCAAGCGATCAATGGCCGACATTCCCCAGAATGTCGGCCAACGATCTACGAAGCCCACATCATTAACAAGACACCACCTCGCCAGCCAGCGGTTAAAAGATGACATGCGGCTATACATGACATCACTGGTTAGATTTGGCAGGGGACCAGAGAAAACTAAGGGATACAACATTGTTTTAGCAAATGTACACACTGACTCAACATTCATTTTAGTGACCTTCGACTGACGCAGTCGGGAGTCATTACAGAAATATAGATCAGATTATTAATATTTCACCAGCTTTATCTTAAAGGTAATACAAATATGCAAAATAATTTGAAAACCTGGTTCCACCAACTAACTTTGTTGACACTATTTGTTGATCCTGTTAATAATAAATGTGTTATTATGGTATTATAAATACATATCATTTCATAGGTAGCATTATAGTAAACAGTGACACTTTCAATAATGAAGTTCATATCCGTCATTGACCCATTTATATTATAAAATCGTCACCTGAGGCCAGATTGTCAATGTGCTCTCTCAACTCCACCTGGCTCTCTCTGAAAATATAAAAATATGAATTGTTATTCAAATAACATCATACAAAACAGAAGTTAGTCAGTCAAAGAAATCCAAACATGTATGACAAACTTGATGGACATTTGTGGATGTATCATGTGTTGATTTGCAGCATTAAAAAAAACAATGGTTGGTCGGATTCTTATCTTGAAAAGATCTCCATTGCCTTTCAAAGTTTTTCAATACATATTTAATTTGATCCAACATGAAAAATGTGTCCAAACGTTCAACAGTGAGCCATTGATATCATATGTGTATTGTGTAAATGCTCTTGTTGTTTATGTAGGGCTATTCAAGACAATATAGAATGCGCTTTATTAATCATGTATGGGAAATTAGGAGAGCAGAAAATGCCCAACCATAATAAGAATGACATGCTTATCGGTTTTGATTTTGATCATGTTGCCCTCGCCTTCAGAGAAAATCTCAAAGTACCAAAAAACAAAGAAATTTTGGTGAATGTTTCAGTATACAACTATTGCTGAAGCTAACAACTTTAAGTTCAAAGAAAAAAAAAAGGAATCCAATTGCTGCCCGACTGGTCCGGGACAGCATGTCGAAACCTAAATGCATTGGCCATATATGGGCCCTTAATTGCCAGGCCAAATCAGCAGAATTAACAGTCACTACCAGTCCATTTCCCCTTCAAACAAGACTATGCATCTGTATCTGTACGGAGCATGCAGCAAGTGCATTCTGGATTTACAATGCTGCTGCCTGCGTGTAAAAAATTATAAAATGTACCATGTAGTTATTCTGTGGCAGAACGTTGAAGAATGTTGTCATATTGGAATAAAACGAATATCCCATACTTGTGGTTGATGCTAGTGATTTCAAGACATACCCTCCTACTATACTACTAATACCCCATTGTAACTACTGCAGCAAAGTCTCCGTGTGACTAGTTACTTCTTCAGAAATCGAATTTAGCCATGGAAAAGTGGAATGATACAAAAACAGTTAAATAGGACCTTGGATCCATTGAACATCCCCCGAAAAGACAAAGATTCTCAAATCCATGGCAACTGGTTCTGAGGGGAGTGCAACCATCAGGGAGACACTACCTTTACAAAACTACAGCACTTTGATCCAAGGTTTACTGCAAACCCCTGCCTTTCCCAGACAAAGCAGTCTGTGACAGAGTTTACAAAGATCTCATCAAAGAAATTGTTGAGCATGAACATCGGGTATTTGATCTATTTTCAAGGGCCATCAACAGAGGAAGAAAATCCAACATCATCCCCTCCACTCCATTTATTGGGGGAGCTTGTCAAAGCAGAGAAACACACCAAGCCCTTTTTCAAAGTTATTGAGGAGGTCACCTCGTAAAAGGCAGCAGATTGCTTCATGTGGGTGCTGATCCTTTTATGTGGTGGAAAACAAACAGCTCAAAGTTCCCCCACACAGAACTTGCACAACAGTACCTCAGTGTCCTAGGAACCTCCGTTGCAAGTGAGTTTTCTCCACCACAGGGGACATTGCCAGTGTAAGCTGTTGCCTTAGGGAATACTGACTTGCTTACATCAGCTTACGATATCTCATATTAGGGGAAGGCAAGTTCAAGACAATGTCTGCTTGAACTGCAGTATCAAAAGCATCTGATAACATCCACAAACCATTCACTGCACTATTTTACCATCTGTGCAGTGGTATATGTCCGCATCCGAGAGACAGTTAAGCTTCTAGGACATTCACATATAACGCCAAGGTCTGTGTGGATTTGGGGAGCTGTCTGTATGGAAGGCCAAAAGGGTAGTTTTGACCCGCCTCATTGTCAAATTCATGCAAATTGACAGAAAATAAGGCTGTTTTTTATGCTGCATTTTCTCTACATGAAAAAATGTGATGTCATACAAATACTTTAAATAGAAAATCCACACCCACTACCGTAGTAGTCTAACATTAATGAAACGCAGATTAAACCCATTTTATGAGGGGTACCATAGATTTGAGGAAAAGCGGTGTAAAAGATGCAATGTAGGCATGCAAAGTAATTTTTTTCTCATTTGCATGCTAGCTATCATGAGAGAACCAGAGGCATTGCTGCAAGTTACTCCATTATAAACTGGCTGCAGGTAGTCTTTGTCTGAATGAAGTGCTCAGCCTCCTGCCTATTATTTAATTCACTGAACATCGACTGGAAGATATCTAGAAAAAACATTCAGCACCGAACGAGTCGCTTCGTGCTGCCCGTGTCTTGGCCAAAACGTTGCACTAGAACACACCGCAAACACAATCTTTTTGGGCGTGCAATGTCGTTTGCAGCGTTGCTCCGTTCAGTTTCTCTTCTCATGCATTAATTCGCTTAAGCCTATCCGAGTGATTTCTCTCACCGAGGGCCTTGGCCGAAAAACCACAAACAAGCCACAAACAAGGGTATGGGACACACCGAGGAGTGCAGTCTCTAACCAACTGTCCTCCCTCTCAGAAAACGACTTGCGTACGATAACGACTGCGCACTCTACAGAGACGGCCCTCCTGACGGTGACTGAATCCCTTCGTGCCGCCAAAGCCTCTTCCCTCTCGTCGGTGCTTGTTCTCCTCGACCTGTCTGCGGCGTTCGACACCGTGAACCACCAGACCCTCCTCGCCACCCTCGCTGAACTCAGCATTACTGACACCGCGCTAGCCTGGTTCACATCTTACCTTATGGATCGCACTTATCAGGTCATTTGGAACGGCTGTCTAAACCCCGCTCGCTAAACACTAGGGTCCCTCAAGGCTCAGTACTAGGACCGCTTCTGTTCTCCCTATATACGAAATCTCTAGGCTTACATCACATGGCTTCTCCCATCACTGTTATGCGGAGGACACTCAACTGTTCCTCTCCTTCCCCCCCTCAGACACTGATTGCAACACGCATCTCAGAATGCTTGGCAGACATCAGCTCTTGGACAACTGCGCATCAACTCAAGCTCAATCTCCCAAAGACTGAGCTTCTCTTCATACTGGGGAAAGGCTGCCCTCACAGGGACCTGCTGGTCTTGGCCGAGGCCATCACAGTATCTGCCTCACCGACCGCAAGGAACCTCAGCGTAATGGTTGACAACCAACTGTCCTGCACTGCAAACATCACTGCAGTGACCCGCTCCTGTAGATTTGCTCTCTACAACATCCGCAGGATCCAGCCTTTCCTCAAAAGGGAAGCGACACAGCTCCCGACCCAAGCACATGTCATCTCCCGCCTCGACTACTGCAACTCGCTCTTAGCTGGACTCCCTGCAACCGCGATTAAACCTTTGCAGCGGATCCAGAATGCTGTAGCACGCCTCGTGTTCAACCGAAACAAATTCTCCAACGTGACCCCCCCCCTCTTTCAAGACCTCCACTGGCTTCCTGTAGTGACTCGCATCAAATTCAAGACGATGCTACTGGCCTACAAAGCAGTCAATGGAACTGCCCCTAACTACCTCCAAACATTAGTGAAACACCACACCCCTGCTCGAGCACTCCACTCAACTACCTCAGCTGGTCGACTGGTACCGCCATCACTAAAAGGTCGGATGGCGAAATTTCAACTCTTCTCTGTTTTGGCACCACAGTGGTGGAACGAGCTCCCTGCCAATGTCAGGACTGCAGAGTCCCTCCCCATCTTCCGGAAGAGACTCAAGACCCACTTGTTCAGAGTTCACCTGAACCCTGCATAACTATACTCATGCTTGCCACTTAGTCAGAGATGTTGTATACTAGCAATGGTTAATCGAGCACTTGAAATGCTTGCAACTTGTTCTGGTGACCTTCTTACTGTATTAGCAGCAATGAAATGTTTCACCTCCTTATGACAAATGTACTCTTTGTAAGTCGCTTTGGATAAAAGCGTCCGCTAAATGCCCTAAATGGAATGTAAATGGGTCCATCCCCTGCCACACAAGGTAAAGGCTATACAGAACGCACCCACACCAACCAATGTCACAGAACTAAGAGCCTACCTAGGTCTACTCAACTACTACAACAGGTTCTTGCCAGATCTGTCGACAGCTCTCTTGCATAAACTTAAGAAAAGAAACTCAATGGAAATGGAAGGTGAGCAAGAGAGGGCTTTTGAGGAGTCTAAAGAGACTCATGCAGTTGTCTGAAGTGTTCGTGCATTATGACAGCCACAAAGACCTAACTGTCCTGTGATGCATCGGGCCGTGACCTTGAGGGCGTATGAGTACGAGATCAGATATCAGCCAAGAAAACACCACAGCAATGCAGTTGCTCTGAGCCGACTGCCTCTGCAGTCATCAAAGGGAGAGCAAGAGGAATGAGTGCTGATGATGGAGGATGTAACACTCATGTCAGCAACAGAAATGAGCAAGTGGACATCGCAACGTACCATCTCCCGCACCTCTCCACCCCTGGGAGTGGCAAAGTAAGCCTTACCAGAGGCTACAGATTGATTATGCTGGACCTTTTATGGGTCACATGTTTTTGATCCTGATGGATGCCTATTCCAAATGGACGATTGAATGTCTGCGGAAGAGTTTCAGCAGTCAAGGATTACCTGAGATGACTGTGTCTGATCACGGCTCATGTTTTGTGAGTGCAGAATTTCAGGAATTCATGGGGAACAACGGTAACAACCACATCACCTCGGCTCCTGACCATGCTTCTTTAAACGGCAGCGCAGAGCGAGCAGTCCAGACATTCAAGTCCATGATGAAAAAGGCAGGCGAAGGAAACAACACTACCAAAGTGTCAAGAGTGCTGTTTAATTACCGCATTATCCCTCAGTCAACCACGGGACCTGGTGAAATGCTGCAAGGCAGGCGATTATGATTGACACTAGAGCCAAAGTAGAATGGAAGCACTGGGTTCAAAAGAAACAGCATGAGAGGCAAGGATCAGGGAGAAGTTTCCAAGTGGGAGATGCAGTGATCACAAGACACTTCAGCCATGGGCCCAAGTGGATCCCTGGCTTGATTACCAAAGTCACAGGACCAGTGATGGACACATGGTGCGCAGACATATATACCAGATACAGGCGACACCTGACGACCAGGACTTGATGGAACCTAGGATCACAGAACCACCAGCAGTGCCTCTGTCACCAGCTGATCTTTAGCAGTGTGAAGTGAAACTATAACAAAATAAAAAATAAAATAAAAACATTTATTGTGATTCTACGTCATGTTTAACTTAGAGTGAGTGACACTGTTAAATGTTATTGTGCCTAATTTGGCAAGTCTGTAGAATATTTTCAATTTCTGTGTTTAGGTGGAAATATTAGCTTAAGGGGGGAGGAATATAGTACATTGAAAATGGTATATTATAAATGACCTGTAGGTGGCAATATAGGTTTAAAGGGCGTGAAGCTAGATCACGGGGGCTGATTAATAGGTTTGTTCATGTGTGCTGGGAAGCCAACTAACATTAACTGCAATAACGTAAACTAGAACCTGTGTCTGCGCATCCTTTCAATGACAACGATATCGCATGTTCACGTTCGACTTGTAAAACGCACGTGCGCTTTATAAAAAATAAAAATAAAAAAACAACCCACACACATCCATGGCACCTCCCGGCAGACCCCCGCTTGATAATATTTGTTGTATCGTTATATACACGACGGTTACGTAGTCAGTGTTGTTTATTGTTTTGTATTGTATTTCTATGACCACCTTAAAACTAATTAAAGACTTAACTTTACTAAATCGTCTTTTGACATGTCTTACATCAATTGTCGCCTACCGAGCAAGTTTCACAATTTAATATGAAATAACAAAAGCAAAACTATTACCTCATCGAGTGTACATGTAGATCAAGCTGCTGTACAGACGGCTTTAATAGGTCAAGCAATCCCTCTGCAATTGCATCTTTTCCGGACGCAGTATCTTCCATTGCTAACGCCGCCATTATTTACGTTAGACGCAAACCGGAAATGACGACGCACATTCAGTTCCTGTAATGAATATAACTCCATTTTCGTGGTCCGGCTAACCTTGCCAGCACCATTTTATGAAACAGGGGGGGAGTTTAACAAGAAACTATAAGAAAGACTCGCCTGAGAAGGCATTTTACATGACAACATACACCCAACCAACAAACTATATTTGAATATTTATCCAGTATTTAGTTTGGCGTACGGTGGGACAACCAAACACTAACGGCTCACGTTCTTTGAAACTAGCAACAGCAAAGCTACCACTGCTAACTACTCTTCTGGTTTAACACAACGGTCAGTGAGTATTCGGTTCATGTAAACAATTTACTTGTATGCATGTATTAAGAGCTAACTATTTTTACATGTAGAATTACGAACTACAAACTAACTCGAATTTCTATAAAACCGTTAAAATATTGCGTATACAGTTTGGAGACGTTAGCTTTTAATAGCCAATCGTACCCGCTGTGTAGCGAAATACAAAGCCACCAACCGTCACCGTAGCCATCTATACGGAGTGTTCACCTATTCCAGGGTTCAATATTCTGTTTTGTAATGCATTTTTGTTGGTTATTTTACAGAAGCATCCTGCCAAAGGAATACAGAATGAGCGCTACCTCTTCCCAAAAAGTCGTGCTCAAAAGCACCACCAAAGTATCTCTAAACGAGCGGTGAGACGCTATGAAGCAATCAAACACCAGATTTAGGGGTAGTCTCTACACAGAATGCCACTGTAGGAGACCAGACCTTACAAGGATGCTAGATTGCCGTGGCACAAATTGTGCAGTGACCACTCAAAATGGCATTATCTTGCGTTAGAATAAAGCATTCGGCAAGCATCCAAAGCCTCTTATCTTGTGTGTACAATGCCTATTTTGTTCTTAAAAAGGCTGTCACCATAATTGGTAGAATAATCTATCACAAGAGGGCAAATTGCTGTTACTTAAACAGTATGCACGACGTATACTGTTTGAGAAGGGAGTGGAAACACAAATGGAGGTTGTGTTTGCTAATACTACTCACCTACTCATTCTCTCTCAAAATTGAACTTCTTAAGTCTATGCAACAGACTGCTGCCCAGTCCTGACTTGGACATGCTTGCCCCCCCTCGACCATCCACGCATAGTAATGCATGGTGCAGGTTGTAAGTGGCTGGGCAGCTCTGTGAACCACCTCCCGCCCAGGGCTTCCTGTGTTGCACGATGAAGCCATCACAGTAGAGCAGCAGGAGGCCTGTAAGTGGCAACATGTCCTCTGTTGCTCGTCTTTTACTTTGCTTTTGCACTTCATGCTGTTGTTGTACTGCATCTCCAAATTGGCATTTCTAAGCGTTTTGCTTGGACTAAATCCTAATACACAATATTTTGTATTGTGCTACTATTGAGAGAGAAATTAAGTGTCAACAAATCTGGTGTGTATACCTCCCTTGATGAAAGCTCTACATCAGTCTGCAACAGTGATGCTATATATTAAAAAATGATTTTGGACCCCTCCCAGATATATCCATTTTTTCCTGCTTCTTCCCTCCTCCATTTCCATGTTGCCCCCTCCTTTTACCTGTTAAGCTTCACTAACATGCTGAAGAACAAGCAGCCCTCAGTGGTGAGTGTGAGAGCCACAATGCAGCAACAACACCTCGCCAGTGCACGTAACCGTCGGCTAGCCCAGCAAATGGAAAATCGACCATCAGTGCAAGCTGCACTGCACTACAAGCAGGTGAGACGTACCCTACTATTATGAATCCAACGTGAAATATCGGTACAGCAAAAAATTCCCCACAGCCTGATGCCAGTGTGAATTTTTTGTATTAAACCAAAAATGTGCAATGATTGATAGTTTTCTATGCAGCTAAATTATATAATTGGAACGCTGTAAAGATGTACGAATGGTAACACTCTGGAGGTTATCATCCTTTGTGTAGTTACTTTGCAGCTCTGTGCCATTATTTATCACTTATCCACTGTGAGACAAGAGGCTACCAAACTAGACTATTCCTGGCAAGTGCATAATATATAGTGGGACCACAACCCACATGGCATGTTTCCAGTGCAAATCTGGCAGTGTCGTCAATTACAAACCATGTAGGTTACTTCCAGCCCATTTCATAAATTCATATGAATATGTGATATGCTTGCAGCTTTGTGACACATTTATCTGACTAGGTCTTGATAATGGGACTTTAATGTCCCGCCAACTTTGTCATGTTTAGTAATTCATAATATGTAGTTTACTGGGTATAACATTTTCTTCAATACTAAATTATGTTTTCATATTGTTTAATTAACTGTAGAATTCATTATTTCATTAACATATCAAAACATATAATTTACCTTATTAGAGCCTGAAGCAGCGTTTGGGAAAAAGCAACATTCAGGCAAGGCTGGGCCGACCTATTGGGGCACTGATGCGTGCAGGTGCTGGTGGTCGAGGAGGGATGCATGGAATTACTAGAGGCAGTCTTCGAGGGCGCATCAGAGGAGCTGCTAGGGGTTCTTTGGCCCTCAGAGGTAAGCTTCATTGGTCAGACAGAATTCAAAAAACATAATCACCGCACACTCATTTCAACAGATTTTTGGGATAAATTGGAATAGAGTATATGGTTAATGTCAGTAAATACTCATATTCAAGGACCCACCTACCCCCCAAAGGGGACTCTGTGATAGTTTGCATTAATTTACAAGTATGGAAAGTAATGTATTTTACACAGTCGATGTTACTCTTCAGAAACGCATTTGTATCAACAATATCAAGTAGGATTGCTTTGTGGACGCCAGTGCTTTTGGCTCCACTCTGGCCCTGGTGGTTTCAACATTGTGCGAAATTGCACTGCAGAACTAGTGCTATTCACCTGAAGAGAAATGACCAAAGCTCCATTCTGGGGGACAGACATAAAATGTAAAATCTTGGCAACCTGCCTACTCCTGTTTTATTAAGTAAGCAACCTGTTAAAGTCTATTTTAGCATTGAAAGTGTCCACCTAGATGTTTGCTGGATAGACCAGTCTACCTGCCTACCCAGTGGCCTGTAGCATCTGGTAAGCTTATCTAGCCACTCCCACTTGTGATGTCAGACCAGGGCAGATTTTGAAACTGCTTGTAATGGCTAGTCACACTCACACCTGGTGGTCAAGGAGGGACCCTTTTTAAAGTCCCATCACAACCTCAGAAAAAAGAACATTTAAATTTGCATTTATCCAGTGCTTTTGTCCGAGCGACCTAGAATCAGTTCATTTGGGCGGTTCAACATGTGGACAGTTGGTGGTGGGGATTGAACTGCCAACCCTCTGGGTGGTGGACGACCAGCTCTACCCACTGAGCCACTGCCGTCCCGTGGAACATGGGGCGGAACAGATGCCAAAAGGGAAAATATAAAGGAGATTAGAATTGCATACAAATATTGTTGGTCATGCATCAAATACAACTGGGAAAACCACAATTACACAGCATTTTTGTTGTTGATATGAATTAGACACATTTGTTTTTTATATACACCACAGCAGTGATATGCGACAAAAATGTGTTTCCATTCTTATGTCAGGGCTTTACTTGCGTGTGGTCATTATTGTAAAACATTATTATTATTATTGTAAAACAAATTGTGTCAAAGCAGGGAAACGTATTATTCCACATACAAAAACAAGGCATGGCTGCGAGGCTGTACTTGTGACTATAATGCTGTATATCCTGCACTAAAACATTGCCACGGTACATTCCAATATAATATATGTATTTTAAGATATGGAAAAAATGACTACAATACATAATTGCTTTACATTTTTTATAGTTTTGGGTTGCTTTTTTTTTTTTCCTGTACTTTTTTACTCAAGTAGACATTTGCACCCCTGATTCCAAGTATATTAATTTTGTCATACCATATAAATGTCATTGTCCTCCTCCCCTAATCTGAAAAGAAAGTTACCTGCAGTGGTCCAGTATGGATCTTACAGAATTATTTTTATTGGTGCTGTTGTGTACGTCTCCAAGACGCCAGTATTTTCTCGTCACATG
>OMKQ01005859.1:11493-26464 GCA_900302335.1 Phycis phycis
ACAGACTGGGAGGAGAGTACTCACCATGGTGTCTTCTGCGTTGTTTGTGGGTTGGTCAGATGGTATTGTTTGTTAACATTAGAAGCTGCCTCTTCAAAACGGACTAAGCTTCCGCATGGTTTAGTCTCAAGCGCTGTTTACTTTGTTACACGTGATTTATCAATGCAAAAACATGCTGTTCATTTTCACTAGGAGTGGAAAGGCTCCGGACCACCAGAGGAGAAGCTAACGCCCTGAAGTGGAGTGAACACATGTGGTCTGATGCTTAGTGTTCCCTCAGCCCAGGGCCTCTTCTGATTCACACATTTTAACTGTGCTGCATGTTCCTTCAGGGTCTGCCCTGATTGGTTCTCGTGTTTAAACGAGCGTCTTCCCTTGTTTGCTAAATCACGGTTAATACTTTGTTAGCCATTAGGATACAGATTCAAAGCAAGTTGGTTTCAAGTCCGTAATAGACCGAGCCAAAACACAATGTTCAATAATTTATTCTGTGGGTTCTCACAGGATACCCCAACAACCAGGCCCCATTCTTCTACATTGTTGACTCCCTCCTTTTTTAATCTCTTACTCTCTTCCTACCTCATCACAATCAACAGCATAACAACACATGTGAAAAGGGCACTCCTATTGGAGGCCTTCCAACTGTTACCTGTTCTCTACAAAAATGTGCAACCCCGTATGTCTTATTGGGTTACTGTTATTTGAAAAAGCTAATCTCAAACGGCCTCTCTAGGTTGAACAACAGGAAGGATGCAATACCTTGGGTGGGTTGGCACACAGACCGGTTGGTCCATGGAGGATCAGTTGACTGAAACAAAGGCCATTTAATGTTAATCCCAACCCCCCACCAGTGGGGTGAGAGACAGCGGTCTGGCAGGGATGGGTATGCGAACAGGATGAAGGTGCTTGAGACTTGTTCTGGTGACTTGCTGACTGTATTAACAGCAAGGAAGTGTTTCACCTCCTTCTGACAAATGTACTTAAGAGGGTTTGCTAAATGCCCTAAATGTAAATGTTAATGTAAAGGAGAAACTAGCTGCTACAGGAATTTGTATATTCTTCAATAGACTGTGATTCAATGATTCAATATCCTAGAAATTAGGAGACAAGGCTAGTCCCTAAGTCCATTCAGAGCTAATCTTTAAGATATTTCAGATTTTATGGAGATGAAGATTTTGCCTCTGGTTTACATCAGCTTGGCTCCCACCAGTAGAAACACATTAAAGCACAGCTTGCCTTCGACAAAAACAAACATAGAACAGGATGTTCTGTTCAGTGCATGGAGACCTGCTGGAATTCATATTTAATTCATAACTACGAGCAGCCAGAATGAACACACCAGCTGAGTCTGACTCGTGCCAACACCCCATTAGCATGATAGCATGACATATGATGATAGCATTATAGCTCCACTGCTACGTTGAGCTTTTTAGGAAACACATAAACTAATTCAAAGCGATACCCAGACCTACATAGGACAAATCTTGACTAGCATCTCTTTATGTGTTTAATAGCTCATGTTCACTTTTTGTCCCTTATCCTGATCTGTTTTAATTGGTGAACAAAACTGTGAATAACTATACAGTCACCATTGAGGTAATCTAAGATCCAGCAGTCCAGCTATGTTATTGCAGGACTTCAGATCGGAGATGGCACAGAGCCTGGGCTGGAAACCAAAAACTGCAATGGGAGTGGCCAGTAGAGTGGTCAGTCTGCACGTTGTTGATCTGAGACCTTTACGGAGAATTTTTTGCAGTTTACTAATGCTGGCCAAGTTTGCTTGCCTATTGCAAAGAATACGAATATGAAGTGAAAGAACGTGAAACGTTCCATCACCCAGATTTGAGTTCATCTGCCATCAGACTCTTGATATCAATCAAACGTCTTACTTGTGAGACTACCGAACGAGGGTGCTGAAGCTAGTTTGTTCAATGTCTGCCTACTGTCCTCCACAACTCACAGAAGCACACCAACACACTTCTCCGCTCTCCGCAGGCGGACGTGTGTGCCTGGTATTGTATGCAGACCTACCTGGGCCCTGTGCACGCGGGTCTGTTTGCCTACTCTGCCCAGCCACTCAACAGGGTGGGGCTCTGTCACGGGTGTGTCAGAGGGCTCAAAGTGTCATTTGCTTCACCTATTTTAGTCCCGGAGTCGTCTCATCCCTGAAGGAGCCGGTGGATTAACAGTGCCGGGGCCGTGGGGCGCGGGCACAATCACACCCGTGTACTAAGACCAACGTCAATGTGGCTCTGTTTGGGCTCACCGCACACATTCCTCATCATGACAACTCCACCACGCCCTGAAAGAGCGCACACATCTACCTGGTCCCTCCGACACAGCAGTCCGGAGAAGGCCAAAGGACACACTCACTCTCAGCTTCTCCCCGGGGGCCCACTACTACTGTTTAATTGAATTACTGTTATTTATCAGATTCGTAACTGCAACAAAGGAAGCATATTAATTCAGAGGAGAAGGGCTGTGTGTGCAGGAACCACGTGCATGTGAATGAGCGGAAAGAAATATTGTTAATAATTGTTGAGTTTTGCATTGGCATCACTGCAGGCTTTTCTACCTTAACAAAATGGATATGCTACGATAACCTCTTTGCAACATAACTGAAGCTGCAGAGGTGGTGCTTAAACCACAGCGAAAACAAAGTACCGAAATAGGAACTGTAGTCACATGCTAATTGTACTGGTAAGTAGTACAAGTTATCAGTGTATAGAGCGGGTGGACAGAGCGGGTCGTCCGCTAACCGTAGGGTCGGTGGTTCGATCCCCTTGATCCCCCCTCCTCCTCCAACTGTCCACATGTCGAACCCCACAAATGTAATGCTAAAACCCCCTTTACCCCTTCATCAAAGTTCTCCCAGATATTAAGGAGGACTTGTAGAGGGGGTGGAGGGGGTGTGTGTCTGGGATGCTGTGTCGTCCACGGTATGTGGTGTGCCCGCTGCAGGTCTCGTGGTGCACGTTAAGAGTCCGCCAATCCCTTGCTCCCCATCGGCGCAACACACCATCCGCCCAGACGGAGCGCAGTCTGTGACAGTAGGAGTGAGTCATTTGAAGGTATTTGACTGTTTGTTGAATGATCGCACAAAGCCCAAGGCAGGCGCCACAGAACAAGATGTCATACACTGTACCTGTACATGAGAATCTCACATCATGGGGTGTCTCTTTCCTGTAGGTTAGACATTTTGCTTTATGTGTACCAAAATCAGTGTTCACTTAATTGACTTCCCACCCCACTGAGAAAAAAAAAACTATTCCCTTGCAGATGCCAAACCCATGTTCCATTTACATTTACATTTACATTTACCTTTACATTTACATTTAGGGCCTTTAGCAGACGCTTTTGTCCAAAGCGCCTGACAATAAGTATGTTTGTTCCATTTCTTGTTTAACCAACATAGACACCTAGGTGCTGGGTGTGTAGCCATGTGAAGTGGGCTGACCTGTGCCACCCGTGCAGAACATAATCCTTGCTTGGGTAAAAGTTTGAGCATATTAGGGATGAGGAGAAAGTGAGGACACTGCTGAAGATGACACTGCCAGGCCCAATCAGCCCTGTGGAAGTACAATCAGTATCACTTGACCACTCAGGGGCCACTAGTGTCAACTGTAGTTTCCTGAAAGAGTGACGTTTCAGACGTCAGATTTCACCAGGCTGAAGGGTACGTCGGTCTAATAACCAGCCCTAAACACTCAAGCCACAGGATCACTTGTAAGTCGTGGAGGTGAAGACATCAGGGGGCCTGAGGCTAACGTCTGAGCTACACCTTAGCAGTCATCAACAGGCGTCTTGTCATCACAGGGAAAACAACATCTCTTCTCAATGTGGACAATGACTTTCATGGAAAAAACAGCAAGGAATTTCTGATTTGGGGGATTCAGGGGATTGTGCTGTAGGGGAAAATGTTGGGTTTAGGAGTTTGTAATCATATGCAACTGATAATAAAGAAATTGAGCACAGTGTTTTTTCCGTATATATTGTTTAATCACCCATTTTAGACAGCAAGTTTTCTTTCTTCTTTTCTTTGACTTTTAGCCCAAATCAAACGTTTACTTTATACCTTCTGTAACTTTCTCAGCCACAAATTGCTGAAGTATGAGCATCTTAATAATATAATCCACTATATCTGGTTTTCTCTTCATCCCAGATGATAATATGTTGTGGGTGGACAGGAAGTTACATGCAAAGCGCTGCTATCTTTTGAATACACACACAATGTGTACACTCAAGCTCTGCACTGCAAAGCCCAGTGAGGTGAATGTATGACATCACAGAACAGATGTGCTGAACGGATGATGGAGTTGATGGAGATGTTTGCAGAAGATAACCATGGCTGAGGGAGGAGAACGGACCAGAGCTGAAGTAAGACGGCAAGCACAGCAGTCATGTTACGAAACAACAATTATCCTAATGACACTTCCCTAGACTACTAAAAGCCACAGTAAAAAAAAAAAAAAAAGATTAACTTGTTTTCTTGTCTACATCTTCCAGACAGACAGCAAATGGTAACAGACTAGATACATAGACAGCCCGCTTTCTAGATCACATCCTCGTCAGATTTTAGTAGTAGCGGTTGGCGTGCTGGAGTCACGCCCTCGTTAGTCGATAGCGGGGCTGTCGCATCACATCTCGTCAGCTGTCGCCTGGCGGAGCAGAAGCGGGAACATTGTGTGCCAGATAAACACGGCGCCTGGACTCCGTTCGCCACTGATGAGTATCGAGGACACAAACTGGACATTCTCAGTGACCAGTAAGTTCACTATAACGGACTTGCTGGCTCACAACCATGAACCGTCCCCAATTTAAGTATCACTTGAAAAATGAAACTGGATTATCGTGTACCCACTGCTGATGGATTTTTTTTTTTAATGTAGACACAAACCATATATGGTAACATACACCTGCTGCTGAGTGTTTCACTTAATTATGAGATAATGAATTATTATTATTTTTATTATTATTATTATTATTATTATTATTATTATTATTAGTATTGTACGTATTATATACTTATTTATACATTCGTATTATTTCATGACTATTATTATCATATACTTGTTTGTGTTTAAATGAATCACAGAGCAGTCAACTAAATTGCACCCTTAGAAACTGAGGATGAATTTACTTTCTTACTTATTTTCATCGGAAATGCTGGTAAACACTAATGAATGAACTCAGAGTGAACTCAGAACAAGCAGGCTACTGCTGCCCCCTGCTGGGGGGAGGGGGGCACAAAATCTGGCCTCTGACTAAATCTACAACAGATAAAGCTGATGAGGCTCTAAATCCTCATCCCACGTTTTGATCATCAACTGATGGTGCTTTCTCCTGGAGAAATCGGGATGAATTCAGCTGTTGCCTGAGCTTGGACACCTGGCTCTTCATGTGGTCGATATCTCCAGGAAGTTGACTGCGTGCAGCACACAGAAGGAAGCATAAGGTGACATCACAAATGTACGGGAATGCCCCTGGCATCGTTGAGACACAACAGCCTCAGAACAGATGTTGGATTAAATGTGTTTTCAAACAACCGCACAATCATAATGCAAGTTCGATTTCTAAATACAAGCCAAATGTTCCCTTTCCTTAGATGATTGATATCAATGATAAAGGACAAGTTTGATTTGATTTGATCAGTTTGGTTTGTTTCATACACACATTTGTCATTGTAGATTGTGTTGGTTGGTTTTTCATCAAAACATTGGCGTGGACAGCACAGCCAGCAGTATATACATGTTGAGTTCAGTAGGGCGGCAGTAGCTCAGTGGGTAGAGCAGGTGGACAGAGCGGGTTGTCCACTAACCGTAGGGTCAGCGGTTCGATCCCCTTGATCCCCCTCCTCCAACTGTCATATGCCGAACCCCACAAATGTACTGATTGTAAGTCGTTTTGGACAAAAGCGTCTGCTAAATGCCCCTTTTACCTGTGGTTGGCCTGAGCCTTGTTCAGTTGACAGCGAAGACGCTTTAGAATGGCTTCATACCTTCTGTTTTGGATCTAAGACACACACAGGAGGAATGGCAATGCAACACTGATGGTAAGCATCTATGCGGCATCTATGCAAACCTGCATGTAGTGTGCACGGTATACTGTATTCGTGTAGTGTATCGTATTAAGCATATAGGGTGTAGTGTAGAGTCGTTTGTTCTATTGCAGCAAGGGCTTTCGACTGCCATCAGAAAAGTACAGAATTACATCCTCAACGTCCGCAGCCACTAGCATGAGCTAGAAGCCGTAACTCCTTACCTGCTACCTGATTACATGTATCTGAATTCACTGCAAGTTGTTTGAGGTGAAGCTTGTGCTACATAGTAAATAGTAACGGGAGCAGTGAAACTGGGGGTGTCCGCGGCAACCCTCTGGGATACCTCTATGTCTTTCTTCAGTTGGGCATGGGTGTCAGACTCTTGGAGGAGCTCCTCCCTCTTGGAGGTGATGGTGTAACTCAGGACAACAATCTGCTCCTTCAGGTTCTCCTTCTCTCTCTTTTATTGCAGAACAATGGGCGAGACAGAACACAGCACGAGTGCGGACCAACGTTTGATAAAATAAGACAAAGTTTGGATGGCTATGAAGAGAGAACTAATACTTCTGCCATATAAAGCCTTTCCAAGTGAAAGAGGATATTATGGTGGGACTACATGGTTGGTGTCAATATTATTTGCACAAAAAGCACTAAACTGGTTCAAGACCTACACTAAGATAGGAGAAACCAGACCACATTACAGTACTAAGGTCACTGAACTGGCTTCCTGCTTGCTAGAAAATTGTGTACAAATTATCACTCAATAGTTCATACGGCACTAAATGGTTTATAGTTAAAAAAAACATCTCCAACCTGCTTGTATGTTATGAGACAACAAGAGCTCTCACGTCATCAGGGACCGGCCTGCTCACTGTCCCCAAGGTTCAAACCAAGCATGGTGAGGCAGATTTTAGTTTCTATGCACCACCGATCTGGAGCAAACTCGCAGAGCCTGTGAAATCTGCCTCAACATGTTTGCCCTGATCTTTCCATTTGATGTCACTTTTAACACAAAAACGACTTAATTGTTAATATTTTTTTTCTAAAGTTACCTCGGCTTCCTGTATGGTCTTTCCATTGAGATTCTCCAGCTCTTGTGTGAGCTCCTCTTTCCTCTGGTTCAGCACACTGACCAGCACCCTGTGGCTCTCTCTCTGGCTCTCAGCAAGGGCCACGGCTGCCCGGTGGCCCTCCATCTTGCTGCGGTACGCGTTGTGCCGTGCTAGCACCACGCGGGCGTCCTCAGCTTCCTCATTGATGCAGAGCTGCAACGCCACCGTCTGGTTGTGGGCGGACGTGCAGCGGGCCCACAGCGCCTGGGAGTGGAACTGCCGCTGGTTGAGGTCGTCCTCCACAGCCAACGTCTGCCGCACGACAGCCCTCAGGTCCAGCTCGGCCTTCTCGTTGCTTTTCTCTGTGTCCCTCAGAATAGTCTGGGGAGGAAGATCGTCGGATGTTCTGTCACCTGTTCCCACAAATGTAGCTGTTTCTTGTTTGACAAACACACACTGGTTAAAAGGGTAAAGCGGGCATTTAGCAGACGCTTTTGTCCAAAGCGACATACAATCAGTACATTTGTGAGGGTTCGACCTGCGGACAGTTGGAGGAGGGGGGAATCGAACTGCCGACCCTACAGTTCGTGGAAGACCCGCTCTGTCCACCCGCTCTACCCACTGAGCTACTGCCACCCTAGTTATACTTTTACACTCAATATTAATAGATATGTTGATATCCCTCTCTCTTCCCTCTTCTTCCCTATACACAACTCTCTCTACCTCTGTCTCTGTCTCTCTTCTCTCTATTTCTATTCAACTTTCTCAATTCAATTCAGTCTCCCAAGTCACACAGCAAAGCTGTGAGACAAAGGCTTTCTTTGCATGAAATTGAATGCTGGACTCTAACACTACAAGCTTGCAGGGTCACAGGCCCCAGTTCCCACTGAGCATTTGGTCTAGAGCAGTGGTTCTCAAATGGTGGGTCTCAAAAAACGTTTGAGAAAACATTTTTATGCAGCGGAGTGTTGTCTATTTTGTGTTGCCTGAATAAGTGACTGAATAGTTTAATAGTACAGTTACTGAAGTGTTATGTTAAGTTAAATACATTTGAGAAGTTGAACATTTTCCTTGCTTCGGGTCAGGGCTTGTCTTTAAAGGGTGATGGTGGGTCCCGAAGCCAGACCAGTTGAGAACCACTGGTCTAGAGGACTTGGGTCGTGGGTGCTAGATTGGTCTGCAGAACCTTCAGCCAAGGGACGGCGGTGGTTCCCAGCTTCCTGGTCACCATTCCTCTTCAAAAATTTCGAGGATCCTTTGATGTCGCTCACCTTAACAACACGCAAGTCTTCTCCTGTGTTTTCCAGGACCACCTCAAAGTTTAGAGGTCTGACTTTCCTGGTGAGACAATAGGGCCCTTTCCACCATGATGCAAGCTTGATAAATGATTTGTCAGCTTTTTAGTAAGGGTGAGTATGGATCCAGACTCTTTTTCTGAAAAATTCACGTCTCTTCTCCATTTATCATAGCTTGACAGCATTTGCTTTGTTTTGCTTTTTCCAGATTGCCACTTAAACATTTCTTGAACTCTGCTATCTGGTTAGCTGTAGCGTATGCAGGTGTCAGGAGCACATAGATGTGGGTTTAGCTCAGCATCCAAAAGGCCTTTCAGTAGACGACTGAGGTTGATCTCTGCCAGCCACCTGAGGACCCATGCACTGTTGAGTTCAATGCAAAGTGGAATCAGGTTAAGTGTTTGTTCCAGCTCTTGAGTTGGTCCTTCACGTAGGAAGCAATCATGGCTTTTTTAGTGAATCCTCTCGGTCAGGTTTTTTTGAGGATGGCATGATGAGGTCCTTTTCTGCTTGAGGTTCCACCACTTGCAGGTTTCCTCAAAGTCAGATGGAAAAAACTGGGAACCTTCATCTGAGAGGATATATGTTGGCACACCCCAACGAGTCAGAATCTCCTTTGTCAGAGTTTGGTATACTGTCTCGGTTGTTGCTTTGCGAAGGGGAAACATTTCAACCCATCTGGTGTTGTAGTCCACAAAAACAATGATGTAGAGGTGGTCGTTAGACCTTTGAGGAAAGGGTCCCATGAGGTCAACTCTTAGCATCT
The DNA here is from genome assembly GCA_900302335.1 of Phycis phycis. Classification (NCBI taxonomy): domain Eukaryota; kingdom Metazoa; phylum Chordata; class Actinopteri; order Gadiformes; family Phycidae; genus Phycis; species Phycis phycis. The sequence goes on from OMKQ01005859.1 coordinate 20,647, forward strand.
CCTAAGGTCCATGTACCACAGTTTGCTGGAGTTTTCTAGGAGATTTTCGGGTCTCAGGTTTGTAGAGCTGGCAAACTTTGCAACATCACACGTGTTCTCTCACATCCACGCTGATCTTATGCCAATACACAAGGGCTTGCAACGTTTTGTATGTTTTATATCTCCCAAGATGGCTGGATAAATGATCATAATAGTGAAGAAGCTGTCCGCAGAGTGAAGATGGAATGTATACCTGGTTAAGTACTCTCTAAATAGAGATGTAAATAGAGACGAATGGTCTGTTACTACTGTGAAGTGTCTGCCTTCCAAGTGATACCTCAATTTTACCAGGGCCAAGACAGCAGTGAGACATTCTCTGTCCCTGAGTCACATTCGCTCTGCCTGATTCAAGGTGTGGCTGGCAAAGGCGAGGCTCTGTTCCCTGCCCAGTCTGTTGAGCCAAGACGGCCCCAAAACTGACATCACTGGCATCAGTGAAAATGATTAATGGGATTTTGAAATCAGGATGCCCCAAAATTGGTGAGGGAATTGGGAAGTCGTTTCAGGGCCTCAAAGGCTGCCTGACTTGGGGAAGTTGGAAGTTGTCAGTTGCGAGAATTGGGGCACGAAGCGATGATACCACCCAGCCATGCCAAGAAACCATTGCAGAAATCCTGTATCACCTTCAACTTTGACTTTGACTCTAGCGGAGGAAACATGGCCGAAAAACTTTGGTGAGGTACGGTGAGCCATTACCTTGAACTGGTACAGGCCAAACAGACAAATAACAGCATTTTTTTCTCGGCTGTCTTCATCCATTTCGCTGGCGAGTATCCATTATTGAGATCCAAGGTAGTGAACACCACAGCTCCCGCCAATGATTCCAATATTTCCTGAATGTTTGGCAAGGTATAGGCATCTGTGTGAGTAGCTGCATTCACTTTCATGTAGTCCACACAGAACCTTCATGTTTTTTAGAAGCCAAGACAACTGGAGCAGCATATGGAGAGGTGGAGTGCTCTGGATGTTATTTCCTAACATTTCCTCCACCTGCCCTTTAATTATGTGAAGCTTGGATGGTGACATGTGATAGGGCTTCTGTGTAATAATAATGGGCACGTTGTGGGTGTGAGAACACTAGTGTGTGTGTTTGTGTGAGAACATTAGTACATCCCAGTGTTGCTGTACAGATAAGGGTTTTTTTTGTAGTTCATCATCGAGGTTGCACTTGCCAGTAGCAACCTGTAGGAGGTCATGGCAGGACAGCTGAGAAATCTGGTTCACAGGAGCTACAGCAGAGAAGAAACACCAGCATATGGTGCATGACTTCCCTTGCTGCGCCAACAGTACACTTGGGGTTATGGCAAAGTTGACATGGTTGGCCAGAGCAGCAGCTTCAGGGACAACAGGCTTGGATATTTTTCTTAGTAAACTCGTTCTCTGTTCGTATTGCAGCTGGTTCTCACTGTCCTTCTCCAGTTGCTGACCAAGGCGGACAAGTCCATTGACAATGGTAACTCTCTTGCTTCTCAGATGATTTGGGATTCATTTTATTAATTAATATTGATTAATATAAATATCAAGTGATAAATATTGTTGAAAATGAACTTTATGATCTCCTCCTCTCTGATATTTTGGTTTCTTGATGCTTTCACCTGCTCCCTAAACTCTATCGCACACCCTCTCTGTCAGTTCATCCTCATAGTACTCAGAGAGGAAGGCAGCAAAGAACTGATCATTGAATTCCTCCCATGTATGCATTTTATGGCGGCCCATATCCCACACAGCTGTACACAACTGGTGCAATCTGATCACGCAATCCAGTATGTAATCCAGTATTCAATCCAACACACTGATGTTTTGGAGGACCGACCGCACCTTCTGGTCCCACCACATGGCCTAAGAAGTTGGCCTTGCTGCATTTCTTTGGGTGTAGGTGCAAGCCCGTCCACCAAACATCTTGGAAGACCTGGCGGGGGATTTGAGCTAGAACCCATGGGTCATACGTAACTCTATATCCAACATTACTCTAGCTAACATAACTCTATCAAATATAGCCTATAGTATCAAAGAAGTACAATTACATATACATTTGACTAACTATGAGTTAAGACATTTAAGGCACACGTAAAAAATGTAGGCTATGCCTTTACAAAAATGTTACTCCATGTTCCAATGCATACCCTACAGTTGGGTCTCGGCCCGGTTACCTGAAGAGAACTGAGCTGGTTTAACTTCTCTGGGAGGGCCGCAATCTTCTCCTCCAAAGCTTTGACTAAAGACAAACCTGGCATCTCTTCATGTTCTATGAAACAATGTGTGCGTAACATTTATCACCGTTTAGTTAACATTCCGTAACATCTAGTGACATTTGGCCCATATATAGTTCCCACACTGAGCCCATACTCCTCTCCACCACCCCCTAGGGCCATAAGCCTACATGTATATTTATAATCTTACCATTTTCCGTAGGCGTTGGCCCTGACATTCTTGACTAGACTTAACTAAACTAGAGGACCAGTGCGCAAGGACGAAGAAGTTCTTAATGAAGAACGACAAGCTGACTGTTGGACCGCTAATGTCTTCAGCTGTCACGACACCACGACGCTGGGCGCACGTTTTTTTCGGATTTAACTGAGACAGAAAATAATTAATTCCAATAATAATTCAAGTCAATAAAAACGGGTTATCTGTCCATGACATGTTATGCTATAATAACACTTATTATCACAACAAATTACCCGAAGACAAGTGAGACGAACTACATTACCCAAAAGGCTGTAGTTTAGAAGTCATGCACGTTACATCACATCCGGGTTTTCTCAAACATTGGTTCAATACCACTTACTGTGACAGTGTTTATACTTGTTTTAATATGTAGCCAATTTACATATTTTCTGAATATAGGTCTATGGCTACCCATATCCAGGTGCTCACTCGTCGTTGCGTCAGAGTATCTACTGTGTGGAAGAACCCGACTTCTATTTACCAAAGAGGTGCACCATGGAGGGCATTTATAACAAGACACAGCGGTGTCCCAAACACGTGTGTTTCATTGCGTTTGAATACGGCATCAATACGTAACCTTCATACTGACTTTGGGGACTTGTACAAGAATGACTCGGTGCAAAGATACGTGCGACATTTAATGGAGGAATACGCGGAGATTTCCAAGAAGCTCCAGCATGCGTGCCTCAGCGACGCAGAGAGGAGACACCTACACAAGAAGCATTCACTCTTGATGCCCGTGGCGAATGTATTTGAAAATATCCGCGGTGCCCTCACTGACCTTGAAGATGTATTGTCGCTAATGCATGGTGAGCATTTGTCATTCATATATCAATGTGTAATACACTGTGAATGCAACTGCAACGAACACAGTGTGTGTGTGTGTGTGTGTGTGTGTGTATGTGATGTGTTTATAAGTGTCTTGAAATAATGGTTTGCTTAAAAGTTGATATGTGGTGATGTATTTAATTTAGGCACAGTAGGTATGAAAGATGAAGATCAACAAATGACCCAGCTGTTGAAAGATGAAGAAGTACAGATTTCAAACAGGATTGAAGTCTTAAAAAGAGATGTAAGTCTATCATGACACCATTAAACAGATATGAATACATGCAATGCGAATGTTAAACCTTTATTAATGATTTTTTTTTTCAGTTGATCAAAGGGCTCATGCCACGCGACCTGCTTGATTCCAGTAATGTGATCTTAGAGGTGTCTGCAGGCCGGACAACAGGGGGTAGGTTTACGTTCCTCACAGAGTTTTAGTTTGGTTTACCCTGAGTCAGCAACTTCCAAGAACCACGGTAATTTCGGCAGTGCATCTTGGGGAATAACACACAGTCTGCCATGGATGGCTACGTTTTAGTTTGGGATTTATCTCTGTTTATGATTGTGTGTTCACACCAGGTGACATCTGCCAGCAGTTTACCAGAGAGATGTTTGACATGTACCAGGGCTTTGCCAGCTATAAGAACTGGGCTTTTGACCTTCTTAATTACACCAATGCTGAATATGGTAAGACCCACCCACCACCGATCCTGTCTGTCCCCATGGCTTACAAAATAAAAGTCCTGGAAAGTATTTGTGTCAACACCCCTGGGTGCTCACACATATACCAGCAAGGGCTTTTACTTTCCAAACCTGGAAATTCCACCTCTCGCTCTCAAGTATGTCTCTCAGCAATAGAGACATACTTTAGTATTCTTAGTAGTTTTTAAACTAACCGTCTGTTACTCGGTTGCGGTTGTGCATGTAGGAGGTCTGCACCATGCGGCAGTAGTGATCACGGGGGATGACGTGTACCGGCACCTGAAGAACGAGGGCGGGACCCACAGGGTGCAACGGATACCCGAGGTGGGCCTCTCGTCCCGCATGCAGCGCATTCACACCGGCACCATGGCCGTCATCATCCTGCCGCAGCCCCTGGAGGTACCCATGCGCCTGTCGCTCTCCTACACCACAGCACTGGGGGACCATTCGAGCTCCGCTAAAGAGTAATTTTGGGCTGCTGGTCTTTCGTGGTGCGGTGGTGGTGTCTTGCAGTTTGAGCTGAGCATCGACGCGAAGGACCTCCGCGTGGACACGTTCCGCTCGAGCGGTGCCGGCGGTCAGAGCGTCAACACCACGGACAGCGCCGTGCGCATAGTTCACCTCCCCTCCGGTAAGACGCCACAGAGCGTATGTTCATGAGGCCTTCACGCTGCGTGCTCGGAACACAACCGAGCAACCACTGCAAGGGACCCGTGTCCGTCTCGACCGTCTCCAGGTACAACGGTGGAATGTCAGCAGTCCCGCTCCCAGCTCCAGAACAGAGACACCGCCATGGCCGTCCTGAGGGCCCGGCTCCACCAAAGCATCATGGGTAAAGAGACGGAGAAGAGGCAAATGGCACGCAAAAAGCAGGTAGCTGAGTTACACACACACACACACACACCCAACATCCAAAAATGATTGCGTATTAATCAAAATCACGATTTTTGGCTGCAGCAATTAGCTAATTGTGAAAGGTTGCAATTCATTAGTAAAAGAAAAAAATTGAAACGCGTATAAATCTGATTTTGTAGGCCTGATGCATTGAAATGAAATTACAATTGTTATTATTGGAGGTCCTACAAAATCCATAGGAACCCTATTGTACGAGTATTATTAGGTATTTACAGTGTATCTGTGGATACCTGTTGTCACTGCCCAAATTCTTATTATCATTAAGTATTCACAGTGTAACTAGGGATACCTTTTGTTATAGTTAGGATTCCTCTTCTTATTATTATTCCAGATTGGTAACACCTTTAGCTCAGCCCTTGATTCAGATTTGACCATGATATTCGTATTCCCGGTAAGCAGGTCTTCAAAAGGACCCACAATATTCGTCTGGATACATTCATCTGTACAATAAAATTTTTGGGGAAAACTTACAAAGTCTTTTTCTAAGTAACCACTGCCCCAACAACATACAATACCCATGATCTATGGACGTGTCTGATCTTACACTTGCAAGGGATGTTTGATTATGTTAAAAATGGCAGGGTTATGGCAAATTAAGGTAATTATTATGCAAATGAGCTAACATTATTCTAATAAAGTTCCCTTCAGAAGGTGCCAGGAACTGGAAACCTGCCGGAACCTGCCACATATGGAGGACACCTCCTCTAACATCTGTACAAAATATTCTGTCGATAGTGTAAATTGCAGTTAAATGTAATCCACCTTTTCACAAATAATCACCTGTGTGTGTGTGTGTGTGTGTGTGTGTGTGTGTGTGTGTGTGTGTGTGTGTCTGTGCTTGGTTGTCTGTGTGTGTGTGTGTGTATAAAAACACAAAACTAACTTT
>OMKQ01005926.1:4494-15696 GCA_900302335.1 Phycis phycis
CCCCCATTACAACAGTAATATAACCCAAGTCAGTGTTTGTACAAACAGCTGTAAATAGCTGACATTGAGGCCGAAAGCAACAGCGTGAACTGCAGAAACCACAGCAGTTAGAGCCCCTCGTCATTAGATCCTCCATTGGCTTTATCAGCACCAGCAAGACTTCCGCCACCGAACATCCTCCTTTCACGCAGCCGCCCTCCATGTTAAAGCCGCTGTCCCCAAAACAGATACAACAGCTATTGCAACAATGTCTTGCATATCTCTATCTGTAAACCTGTGATAAGTCCCATGAAGAAATGAAGAATGATCATGCAGGTTCAGGTTCCCTATTTTGTCTTTTTCAAGCATATTGCCAACAAGATGAAAATAGAAAGAACAAAAGAAAGAAAGAACGAAAGAACGAAAGAACGAAAGAAAGAAAAATCCTATAAAGCATACATATTGTGAGACCCAACAATATATTAATCCAGATATGAAGTCAATGCTGATCGTCAGCATGATTATTTATAATATATTTTCATTTTAAATAATAATCAAACGTATGTTTGATTCACATTCCTGGTTCAAATAAAACCTCACAGTTCATTAAACATTAGTTGAGTCAATATTCTGAATACAGGAAGAAAAACAAGTGTTCGCTAACTCTTTCTATAATGTAATTGCTCTCCATGTTTCCCAGCAGCTGATTCTTAAAATATCCCCTTCCTGATGCCACAACCAGAGGAATACACTCATTTTGTTCAGTGGTGAGGTCGTTTTTCCACTAATGTCTCACACAGCAGATTTCGGTTTGCTAAAACAAGACCTCAGTTGCCGCATACCTCCATGTTTAATGACAGAAATGTTGAGACAGCACCCATTGAGAGAAGAAACGATCAGCCCACTTATAATATCACCTTAATTTGAGCACATGAAATGCAAGCTCCAAACAAAAAAAATAACAATGCCTGATTCAAACTAAAATGACCTATTTCAGGACATTTAAGGTTCTATACTATGTTTGAACATGAAAATGACCTGGCAGCTATGTGTTGCACATAAGGTCACAGGATAATGCATGGAGGATCCTTTTGAGGCCAGGGCACTCTGAAGAGCGAAGAGGCGAAGAGATGTGTAAGACCTAATTGAAGCAAACAAACACAAACTGGGGATAGGGCGTGGAGCTGTGTCCAGATTCAAAACCACTGTGGTTGAAGTAATAACAGGCTGCTCTTTGGCAGGCTTAGGCGGTGGGTAGGGGGCTGGGTGCAAGGAGCTCCAGTTGGGAAGTCCCTTCTCTGATTCCTGGTAGATATCCACCTTTCTTGATTCTGTCAGCCACCTACTCTTTCCATCGTGGAACAATAACACTCACAAAAAAAAACTTGATTCTATGCAATTTGGCTAGGCAAAATATATCAAAACTAATATGTAGGCCTATACCAAATTGTGTTACTGGCACTTTTTGGATGTTCAGATGTGTCTCTTTGGTTGTTGTCAAGCTGATCCACATCAGCAAATTACAATCATGGCAACATCAACTATTGTGACTTTTATCACTAGATTGTATGCTGTTACTGTAGTAACTCATCTTTTTTTATCATATTATTTAACATTCTCAGTTCAAATAGTTTGCCCTCAAATAATCCCATCTGATTTGTCATGTGATTCTTCGTCGATCGATTAATTAACGCTATTTCCACTATGATCATCCGCATTCACCGGTGTACAAAAGGCTAGTTTTACCTAACACATTGCCTTTGTTTGCACTTGTGGCTCACAAAGATTCAGATCAGGTCCATGAAGGGATTTTTTGTTAAGGGTTTTAATGGTCACTTGCTATGTAAGACACGCTCCTTTCCATTCTCCCCCTGCTCCTCTCTCTCCCTTGGCGGTTGCTTTGCCAGATATAGGAACAATGTAGTCTTTCTTACCTGCTGGAGGTGTACATTCTTTCTCTCCTAAACTAACTCTCAATCCAGCCTACGACCCACCCCCGCTAGGACAGGGCTATCTCTGCAAGATACATTCTAACTCCAGGTGCTCTGCATCACACATTTCCTAAACCTTTCGGAGCATTTGTACCATTGTTGTTGTTCTTGTTCGCACATGACAGATACAACCATTATGGAGTAATGTGAACGAATATTAAATACAAATCATCATCCAAAATACTAATTATTTAAGGCTTTCTAGCAGTTTGTAAATGGGTACCTTCTTTGGTAATACTTCAGACTGATTGTTATGTTGAATCCCAGACTGTTGGTTTGTGGTTTGTCATGTGGGGAAGCGGGAAATTTTGGGGTTCAGGGATAAGTTTACTACTAAGAGCGGTGTGGGTGCTTTACAGGAAGTTTGCGTGGTTCTTGTAGGCCCATCCCATTTATGCCAGTGGCTGTATCTGCAGCGGTACAGGGATAAGACAGACAGAGTGAATAGGATAGCAAGTAAGAACAAATGCTTTTTTGTATAGTGGTTCATCGACAAAAGAGACAGCCAAGAAAAGATACACTTTGTTCTAATTTACAAGGATAATGTTTCACAGCTGAACAACTACTCTCCGTCCATTTCACCTGCTGAAGGCAGGTTATGTCATACAGGTATGTTGTTTTACTTAACATCTACAGACCTTGAAACACAAGCTGCCATGTACATTTACATAAACTGACACTTAATTTATACTAGTCCACTACTACAAGTATTATCTAAGCGCATGCATTTCACGTTTCACATGCATTTCACATCTTCTTTGAAAATAAATGTGAAATTCTGCACATGTTTGCATTCAATACTAGAGTTGTTGTGCCAAGAGACATATAATGTATTGCTGGGGCATATTAAGAGTTTTAATAAATATATAGTATATATAATACCTTCTTATAACCCATTGTGCTATGACCAGATACAGGCATCTAATATTAATAACACAATATAATTTATTACCAATAAGATTTGACGCTAGTTTATTTTAGGCCTTTATGCAATATTTATCTATATATATCTATATATATATATAGATATATATAGATATATATATAAAAGTAAAGTAGGCCCACATAGACATAGTCAGAAATAAGCAGTTACGGAAGTGTGAACTTGAGGTAAAACTAAAATCCCTATTGTGTTAGGAGAGACTTATTAATTTTTAGGAATATTTCTTAGTAAATAATAATAGTAATGATAATAATAATAATAATAATAATAGCAATTATTATCCTGTGATGAGTGATGAGTGATTACACAAAATAATCAACTTTGTTACAAAATCAACATTGGTTTGACAGCATGATCATTATACGAAATTATATTAACATCGCAATTAGACACAACATAAGAGATTCATGTTTTCAGGACTTTAATTGTACAGTAAACTCAGATAATTACTGTAATGCCTGTAAGGACCAGACATTTTTCACCCTGGTGTACCCATTCACGTTAGTTTAATATTTACTGAAAGGGCGTCAGCTTGTCTCAGAAGAACATCTACCTTTTTGCAAATCCAAAACCTAGACAGATGAACCAAAGACATATTTTAGGAAATGATCTGAGATAGACACACTAAGGCACCAAACTTTAGTAAGAAAAACCCTAGTGCAAGTGAGAATGAGAAGAAGAATTACTGCCTAAGTCCAAACCTAAGACTCTGGGTTTTGTAGCATATAGACATATTTTAGGAAATTATCCGAGAATGACAATCTAAGGCACCAAACTTTAATAAGAAAAACCCCCACGCGCAATTGAGAATGAGAAGAATTACTGCCTAAGTCCAAAACCCAAAGACTCTGGGTTTTGTAGCATATACTGTCATTCAGCAGATTGTCTTATCAGGCCCGCGCCTCGCTGAACTTCAGCTGATGGGAGGAGTCAACTCAACGGAACTGTAGTGCTCATGGCTCTAAATGTTATCGTTCGTTACTCAGTGGTTGTAAGGTAACATCAAATACGTGCAGTGTTATTGGCCTAAGAAAATGTGTCATTGTGTTTTAATATTTAATCCGTAAAAGATAGCTATTGACAACGGTAATAACAATGACATCATCACTTTATAGCTTTCATCTTCTCCTGGGGGACTTTGCCAGAAGACCTTGTTGTGAATGTGTTCAACCGCCAACTATGTTCTCTCACTGAGGAGAACTTGTGAGGTAAGTCTGGTAGAGAAACCCTTGCATAGATTTGGCATTTGAAAATGTATTTGGACATTGTTAAGCAAACACTTTTTTTGTCATTATGCAAAGGCTTTGGGTGCCCCAGGGAAGAAGTACGGGGGAGGGTCCATGTCCACCAACTTTCAGGCAGTGCGGCCTCATGGGGCCGCAGAAGACATGGGTCAGGAAATGGATTTGGCATGGCAGGAGCTGATGACCATCCCAGATCTACAGGTAAAATATGTTTTGTTGCCGTCATGGTGCTCTGATGGAAATCATGCCAGCAACTATAAACAAGCCATGTCCACATTTTCGGAATTGGCCTACCATTTATGTTCACACTCACATATAGTGTCACCCAATGGCAGCATTAGACCTAGGTTTTGTATTCTATTTTAATGCCACTACAACAAATATTACCATAGTTACATCCTGTTTGTTTTGGAGCATGCGTTGTGAATTAATTGGTCTCTATAGAATACAAGTTATAAACTGCAGTTAAATAATAATTTCTGCAGTAGTAATTCAATTTGATAAGAAATTCGTTTTTTTGTCATAACATAAAGCATATTAGGTCATTTCACCGCTGATTTGTAATCATAGGGTCATATAGCTAATATAAATATAACACACAATAGTGTGTGGGTATACATTGTTCCCTTGATGAGTGTTGAACAACCCACAGCCAGATGGGTAACAATGGAGTGATTGAGTGATGGTAGGGAGGGTGTAGAACTGTATGTTACCAGTAGCACTACTTGCTACCCCTAACCCCAACAACAGCACAATGGCCATCTGTTTCCATGTGAAACCTGATCATACATATGAAAGAAGTGAAGAAGCTTTGGGTGGCTGCTGGAGTGAGGGGTGTTCTATGGTGGGTCAGGGGCCTTTTTTGATTAAGATGTATAACAATACCAACCACAGAATTACCATTGACGCATTTTTTAGATATTACGTAATCATGAACAAATATTTGTATACGCATTGCCGTGCCAATATAACTTAAAAAAAATAAAAGTCAACAAGCTGTTCTGTGACACATTTCTCCACAGGGATTTGATGTCCCTGCTGAAAGCTCCTACGAAGAATCAGCCTACAATTCTGTTGGGCCCCTGGTCCCCATAGGAGCCTACGGCATGGCCCAGTCCCGCTCTGCACCGCCCGCACTGTGTGAACCCAGCAACGCTCAATATGAGGAACCCTACTCAGAGGTGGGGCCAGCCTGCCATCATCTGGGCATTACAGCAGAGGCAATGTTTGCCCACAATGTTACTCATCTCAGCCCCAGAATGCCTCCTACCTCGGCCCCAGCCCAACATGTGAGTGTGAAAGAGCAGATGAAAATGGGCTGTACCACTAACAGAAGAACAAATATGTTGTGGACCACTCACAGACAAAACATGCATCACAGTTCTGTAGATGACCTTGAGTCTGACTCTGGTTTGTCTCTGGGTTCTAGTCCCCCCCTAGCCTCCCCAGATGATGCCCAGAATGCCATAGCATCATACCAGAACACAGATGTACGTGGGATTACTTTTAGTAATGGAGAGGGTAATGGTTTAGATCAAACCAAAGGGCCTCTGTCACATCTCCCTGCGGCCCATCAGCTGCAAGCTCATTTGTATCCTTACCCGGTCCATTCTTCTTACCTCTCCTCTCAGCCATGCCTTTTTCATGAACAACCAGACCCTTTGACCCCCATACCCCTCAAACCCCAGCATTATCAAGGAAACACTTTAAATGACCAACAGATTGGTGGCACCGAAATGTCCAGCAGAGGGTGCTCTCAGCAAAGCATGTACGCTAAGCAGCAAGACATCCATCCCAACCCAACGCCCCTGAGCAGAGATGAGAGACGGGCCATGGCCCTGAAGATCCCCTTTACTGTGGAAAAGATAATCAACCTGCCAGTTGATGACTTCAATGAACTCTTGACACAGTACACGCTGTCTGAATCTCAGCTGGCTCTAGTCAGGGATATAAGACGAAGAGGAAAGAACAAGGTTGCTGCCCAGAACTGCAGGAAGAGAAAGCTGGAGAACATTGTCCACCTTGAAGGGGAACTGGACCAGCTACAGGCCCAGAAAGAGCAGCTGGCTCAGCAGAGACTGAAGTTTCAACACAGCCTTACCATTGTTAAATGCCATCTAACAGACCTTTACAGCAAAGTGTTTTCTTACTTAAAGGATGAACACGGGCAGCCGTACTCAATTGACGAGTACTCCCTGCAGCAGACACCGGATGACAAAGTCTACCTGGTCCCTCAAACAATGCATGGAAGGCAGCAATGCTGAACGATCCTGAATATATTGCACTGCCTCAGCGTATCAAGTTTTAATTGTCAGTAGATGGCAAGCTTAGCACCTGCATTTTGTGAATTCGACTTAACACTTGCTATTGAGAATGCAACCACCACAAGGCATTTTTTTTATAAATATATTTTATTACAAAAGTAAAAAAGCTGCACAGCAGCCATGCCGTTTCAATGAAGCATAACAGCTTCATACACCATCTGTCCATAAAACCTATGGTAGCATACAAAGAATAAGTTAGGCCATGGTCAATGTGCAAAGTATTGTTTTTACCCCACCCCTTTATAAAACATACTTAATAAAGTGCCTGATCCATCGTCATTCATTCAATGTTGCAGCAGGTCAATGCCAATTTCCTGTGAAATGAGATATCAAGTGTGAGAATGATTGACAATTTATATAATGGAGGTAATTTATTAGGATTTAGCATGCATAACATTGATTTGCAATGTATAACAGCAAGTTCTCAGGCGATTAGGAATAAATCATTTTGCAAAAAGTTTAATTACTCTGCCACGGAACTTACTACCAACTACAGAACACAATAAATGGATAAACTAACAGGAGTGGAGAAGTCTTGTCTTACCTACACAGCCTTAAAGCTCTTTGGTAGCTGCTGCATGCTAGCCTCAGCACTGTTATCACTCCCCTGCTTCACTGCTCCTGGGGGTGGTTTTGCTACTTCCCTCCCTCAGCTGGCTTCCATGGCTAGCCTCAAAAGACTCCGCATGTAAGCTAGCCTCCTCCGGACGTTTTCTTCCCTTCCAACATCTTTCCTCAGTCTTTTTGCCAGCGAGGCATTTTGATCGTACTTGCGCACCACTGGTCAACTTCCAGTGTGTTGCAGTTATTTTTTTTTCCACTATTTAATTTTACAAAAGCACCACATTCACCCACGTCAACTCGTACACCTTTTGCATCCTTCCCATAATGCACCTCACCAAATCACACATGTTCCCTCCCTCTCCCAAACCCTCAAAGAGGCTAACAAGACAAACGGTTTAAAAAAAACTGAAAGGTGTTTTATTTCAACTTGATTAGATGCAGATACACAAAAATAAAAACCAGACTTAAAAGAAATCTACATAAACCCCATTGGAATGCCTTTCCAGAAACATAAAATAATTCTGGACACATTTTTTTTTCTTTTTTAAAAATGAAGCCCCTCCATGATTCTCCTAATGTACATCACTGAGCAGTACATCTGTTTGGCTGAGCAGATATAGGAGGTAAACCTGCCCTTCCCTGTCGCTTGCTCTCCTCTCCTAAGTACTCAGTCCTGTTGAACAATACGGAACAACATAGTTAAACTGTGAACTTCACTTAGAACGGCCTGACATCCAGAGAGATTTGTACTAGAGATGAGATGTTTTTAATACTTGGGATCTAAATGTACACATAATCTCCACTACTTTAACATGAACTCGTTTCAGTGCATTTAACTGGTCAAGCAAACGCAAGCGAGTCCTCACCTTGTCCGCGTTAAAATCGTCTGCCAGATCCACCACCACCACCACCATATCCGCCACCGCCGCCGCCTCCGCTACCCCCATATCCACCTGAGAGAGAGCACAGTAGAGATTAAGCACCAAGGACCAATCAATCGTCGAATCATCCATCATACTGCCGGCCACTCACCGCCATAAGGCCCACTGTTCCTGCCTCCTCCACCGCCGCCGCCGCCACCACCTCCATAGTTGGTCCCCTTCATGGGGCCGTAGTTAGAGGACTGGTTGTTGTAGTTTCCGAAGTCATTGTAGCCGTTGCCTCCGCTGTTGCCGCCGCCGCTGCCGAAGTTGCCTGTCAGGAGGAATGTTGTTGATTAGACGACTCCTTGCAGAAACATTTCTTCGATGGGTGGGCATAATGATGAACTCACCGCCACCACCACCACCTCCGTAGTTTCCATTTCCATTACCGTTGTTGTAGCCATCATAGCCGTTTCCGCCGTAGCCGCCTCCCTGGTTGCCATAGCCTTGGCCGCCTCCGTAGCCACGGTTCCCGCCGCCGCCATAGCCGCCGCCTCCGCCTCCATAGCCTGCAACAGATGTATCGAGTAAGTCAGTGGGGCTTAAGGAGAATTGTTTGTTAATATTACATCTTTAAACATGTGTGGTGCGAGGAGGGGAAAAAATGCCAACCTAGATTATCGCCGTCACCACCGCCATATCCATTGTTGTAATTGTCACCACCGTATCCTCCACCTCTGCCACCTGCAAAAATCGCTGTAATCACTCAATGGTCTTTTTGCCTTTTTTTTAACCGAGGAACAAAATGCATTATTAAAAATGTGGGGGCTGCAGCACAACATACCGCGGTCACCAAAGTATCCATCGCGGCCATAATCGTTGCCTCCATAACCCCCCCCTCTGTTGAAGTTGCCAGGGCGACCTGAGGGTGAACAACACAAGTTATGTCAGTTCTGAGAACTGACAACGACCAAAATACACCGGTGTTTAGTGCACCAATACCGCTCATACTCATGCCTGAATTCTGCATCTCTTGCTTTGAGAGGGCCTTCCTTACTTCACAGTTGTGGCAGTTGACTGTGTGGTATTTCTGAACTGTAAACAAACAAAAAAAAAAAGGTAAACATCAAAGTTCACCGCCAAGTAATAGTCACATGTCCACTCCAGTTTCTGTCCACTTACTGACAATCCTGTCCACCGAGTCGTGATCGTCAAACGTGACGAACGCGAAACCTCGCCTCTTGCCCGTGTTGCGGTCGGTCATGATTTCAACCAAGTCAATTTTCCCAAACTGGCAGAAGTAGTCCCGCAGCTGGGCCTCCTCTGTGTCTTCTTTGATTCCACCAACGAAAATCTTCTTTACCGTCACATGGGCACCTGGTTTATTAGAGTCCTGATACCAGGGGACACAATTTGAAAATTAATCGTTTCCCAAAACAGAATGGGCCTGTCATACAAGATTGTTTATTTATATATTATACACACACAAAGGGTGAAATGTACAAAAAAAACCTACCTCTCTGGAAACGGCTCTCTTGGGCTCTACCATTCTGCCATCAACCTTATGAGGGCGTGCGTCCATGGCAGCATCTACTTCTTCCACAGTGGAGTAGGTCACAAAGCCGAATCCCCTGGATCTTTTGCTGCCCGTATCCCTCATCACCTGTATTCATCAATTGTATTCACTTTAATAAAAAACACCAAAACCTATTACCTCACAATAATATAACAACTGAACAGAAATAATACTAACCACACAATCGGTCAGTGTACCCCATTGTTCAAAATGGGCTCGCAAGCTTTCATCTGTCGTCTCAAAACTCAGTCCTCCGATGAAGAGCTTGCGGAGCTGCTCCGGTTCACGTGCGCCTTGATCATGAGAACACTGAAAGAACACTTTACGATTAAATCTATATTATTCGCACAATACAAAGCCGAAGTGCCTGCCATTGCAAGGCTAACGAATAATTTCCAATCGCAAGGCCATTACACGAAAGGGTGGAGAAAACTGCTGCCGCCGCCGCCATTACTGGATAAGAATTACATTTGTACGATTAAACATAACGCGTTATCGAAAAGCACGCCACTGGCAAGGAAGGGGGCACACCGCAACATAGGCGTAATTGTGGCTTGGCCTAATATATAATACATATAAGACAATGCATTTTGCAAGGACAAAATTGAACAATAGGCCATGCGGCCTAGTTTTTGTAAGATGGCGGCTTTAAAAAAAAACGCTACTGCGCCATCTACCATGAATATATTCTTAATTTTCCGTTGATACGTGCTACCATACCAAATTACTGTTTCGCCATAGTTGTAATATGCATTATCTGATGTTAGGAATAGAAAATACTTACTTCTTTCGACATCTTGCTGCAGTACACTTAAATACTGCGTGGACACGGCGAAGAGAGAATGTCTGACCGATCCTAATTTTCAAGGAGTATCATAAATACTGTAGGACACGCCCCGACCCTCACCTATTGGTGGATGTTTCCCGCGCCCCTTCGTCATCGTGTACCAAAACATTGAGTGGACGAAAGGATTTCAATCAAAGCTTGCAGCCAATTACATCTTGAGTATTAAAAACGTCATATTATGAAACCCTGGTCAAGAACAAGAACGATGAGACCGAGACGATGCTTTGTTATTTGCTAATAATTTGGAGTGATGAAATACTAATCAATCAATGACAATAAATAAACTAGATGAACTCAACCTAACATATTTCACAAAGCGGCATTATCCTAATGAAGCGGTGTTTTTTGTATCCTTTTGTATCCAAGTAATGTAATGTTTTTTATGGCCGTCTTTTCTGCAGAATCACTGTTGCCATATGTATTTCAATTAGAAAATATGAATATGTTACACGTGTGTTGAAATACATTTTTTGTACGAGTAAACCCATGAGCCCATGAGCATAGTATGCATAAACTTACCTGTCAATACAACCCATTCGGATTATCCTACATTTACATTTAGGGCTACATTTTTAGGCAGACGCTTTTGTCCAAAGCGACTTACAATAAGTACATTTGTCAGAAGAAGGTGACCAGAACAAGTTTCAAGCATTCAAATTTCTAGGTTAACCATTACTAGTATGCAACATCTCTGGCCTATGATGGTAAGTGTTCAGACACATCCTAAAACACACACACACAAGTTTGAAGTTTCAAGTTTATTGTCACATACTAGACACATAATAGTAAAAAGGTGAATCATAGATGTGTAAGTAACAGGGTGAGCTGCAAACAGCATAAGGTGCAAAGAGGTAGAAATAACAGGTATGTA